>JARACY010001376.1:0-59990 GCA_029255725.1 Scrobipalpa atriplicella | reverse complement strand
GAGTTTGACAGATAGATGCGATATATTCGTTATCGCGCGACGGCATGCTTCAGGTGCAGGTGACAAACAGCTTGCTGTGTTCGTGCCAAAAATGACCTCCAGTATGTCTCTGAGCTTTTAGACCAGCTCGCTTCATCGTCGACTCTGTCTGAAATCTCAAACATCTCTGGCCTAGACTGAATTCAAGATAAATCCATGACAAAACAAAAATAAAAACAATGGTAAAGACGGCGTATCACGAACAAAACCGTTATGCGTAAATTTCGTAAGATTATCATAATTTCACGGCATAGGTACATGTCACTTGTGTCATCCAAACCAAGCATAATGATGATCATCAGACCGAATTTGGAGAAAGCAATATTATGTTTATTCAAATTAGTATACCACCTGCCTTTGAAAGATACGCGGGTCTCGACGTCACCTATTTTCACGAAAGTTTTCCCTTGAAGAAAATCTACAACATCTGCGGTTGAAATAAATCGAAAGAAATCTCTGACTCGATCTCAAAGGCATGTGTAAAAAGTGCATACTTCTCGATGTGTACCGAAGTGCATCGGAGATGTTCTGATGTGTGCGTTCGAAACTTGAAATCATCGAGCCAGCCAGTTGACCACCGTCCGGCGCCGCATACACACCGCGCGTCCTTTCCCCATCTCACATACTGGCACGCAAGACGACACACAATTAAAAAATAAAAACGGCCAATTAGAAGAAAAAATTGGAGAATAAGATTGTCTATGACCGTTTCGCGCGCGATTCGAATTTAGAATTCAGTGTTGTGCTTTCAGTGTTGGATTGGAATTCTCGTGTTTCGAATTGTTTGATTTTCAGTTGTTCTCTTGATTCTTGGCGGATCTGCAACATTGTGAGGATTGTGCTCGAACATTTTCGGATTTTATTATGGTGAGTCGTTTATTAAATCTTTTATTTTGGTGGACTGTTATCTGACCTCTTTTTCAGGAGCTTGTACTACACGTTTTTTTTATGTACGCGTAAAAGTTTTGTTTTAACATTTTTACTTTAAAGTTAAATTATTTTATCTTTATGAATACGATGCATATTTTATGTAGTTGTTTAGTTATTTTATAAGATTTAATTACACGGCACTATACAGTGTATAAGTAAACAAAAAAAAGGCTTGCAATTGCAAACAAACATATTATTTTGACCACATTGAATTCGTAATATTTTGGAAAACTTCGATAAATTTTGCAAGTACCTGTCAAAAGAGAGATGGCTGAATGTGCAATCTCATTGATTGAATTTTCTCCTTTCATCGCGTTTTGAGATTGAAGACGTTTGACTTTCGACGTGCTGCGTGTGCGCACAAGAAATCGATTTAACGGCAATACATTGGCCTATTAACATGATGAGGAATCGGCCAATCAAAAATTATGTGAAAAATAAAATTATTGAGAAAGACGAAATGTCAAGTATTTTATCTGCATACGTGTGATGCTGCATTAGCGTAGCTAGCACCACCATATTTCTTTTCGTGGGAGTCATCAATGTCGTCTAAGGCTAAGGAAAAACCATAGGGAACCCAGGATTGCACTGCGTTAGCCATTCCCTATGTGTAAAGATATTAGAAAGATAAATACTGCAGCCAGAAATTTTAAAACTTTTTTTTTCTTTATTGCCTCCCATAACCATTGAACTGCAATGGGGATAAAAACGCAAAGCTAATTGCAGATCGCGCCACTGCTGAGTGTTCCAAAAAAGACCAATGAGAAGACACAAAACTGACATTGATATTGACATTGACAGATTAGGAACTGACCAATCACAGGAAAAAGGAACACTCAACAGTGGCGCCATTTAGTTCTCAGTTTTTAACCCCATTGCTCAAAATATTAATCTTTTTACTACACCAGTACACCATAAAGTCAAGGTTGTAGTTTTAACGACTTCAAACTCACGACATAAAAATACACAAGGTGACAAGGTGTTAGAGAAATGGCCGGAAAAGGCGAAGAGCTTTTTCATACAAAACGTCGGATGAGGCCAATAAGACAGCGCAAAAGTTTGATGTAAACATTATAAGTGAGAACAGGATGAAGATTATGTTACGAAAAGAACTGATCCTGAATGAAAGTCAAGGTTGGCTGATAAAAGTATGTATGGACGGACTACATAAAAGATGGCATAAATATAATAATGACTGCTATCCTATCCCAATCAAATTGGAAAAGCCACAGCCAAGCCAGGCTGAAGCTTAATGAAGCCCAAAACATTGAATATCAATACAAAAAGCGTGAAAAGAGAGATCGTCACCTCTCTAACTTATCTTATTTTGACTGTCAAATTAATACATCTCATTATAACGCCATTAATTATAATCTCATCATTTATGTCAAGAGCCTTCAGCTGCGGTTTTACGTAACCACTTGATTCTATTTTCATCTGCACCTATAAATCTCTGATATCAGTGTCTAAAGTACCATACATCTCTGAAGTATTCAGTTAGTTGGAGCGTTGATTTGGTGTAATTCTTGAAACTTGTCAAAATCTACCCCCAGTACAAAATCACATCAAAATCAAAATTTATCGGCAATCTGCTTTCTGTTTTGTACTCACTTTTGGAATTTGTACATAATTGTATGGTATGTACCAGGCCACTCAGAAAGTATTGCGAAAAATAGTTTTTATATATAGGAGACTGGCCGTATGTAAAGCTAGTTGGTTTTCCTTACCAAAAATAAGCCTCGATCTAATCTGATACTGGCCAGCCATAGTAACGTAGTTGGTGGATTTTACGTCAGATCATTCCTGAAATGCGTCAAACTGGCCAGTGGTTCCAACGTGAGGTCACCACTTGCAGAGTAGCCATAAACCGTAAAAAAACACGCATTTCGTCCGAGTGAAAGTCTTCGCACTCGAGCCATAAGTCACTTGATTCGGCGCGCGCGCATACATAATTGACTTTTTAAACTTGACGCGGTTTGGGCGGCGTAGAAGCCTTGTCTTATTGTTTCATATGGTCGTTCAACTTTTGGTAAAAAAATCTGGTTACGTAATTAGTATTAGTATAGTCTTTCTCTAATTTAATTCTTTCAAATGTGGTTGCTTAACTTAATGTAACTATTTTGAACGTGAGTATGCGGTGACGGTGGTAGTTTCATAAAATCTGCATTTTATAAAAAATCTGCTCACGATCGCAATCAAATTCAAATTCTACGGAACTGTTATTAGATTATTATTCCAATATTTCGTTGCATCATAATTTTTTTAATAAATAATATTTATTTTACTATAAACATAAATAGTAAATGTTTTGAAAATCTACTCTTTTATATATATTTTGGATAGCAAAATTTCAAATTATCCAATTTTAAGGTACCTAACGAATTCTTAAATAATTTTGAAAAATAATCAAAAACAGCTTTGTACGTTTTGACTACCACAGTCTTAGAATCTTATAGAATCAGTGTATGAGGAAAGTGTTACGAATCACAAACCGAATCGGAAAGCAATAAAACAGATGATTTAGATCGGAATCATACTCACATTAGCTAGGAGTTTCCGACAGCTTAATGCGGCCTCCAACGAGACTATAATTCATTGTTCTAATCTCTACTTGAAATAATCGGTAAGTATTTTAAAGAACAGTAGTATTGAAAATATTAGAAAATGATGTAGTATATAACGAATCCTATGTACCTACCTTGTGAGGTACTAATGTTATATTATTATTGTACGAGTATTAGGTTTTTAATTATATAATATTGGTTAGCTTTATATAGGATTCGGCATGGAGCCTAATTTAGTGTTCCTTCTGGGTTGCGGAGGTCAGATAGCAATAGCAGTCGCTCTCGTCGTACACTCGTTCAATCCCCTAGATTAGGTAGCCGACCCCGTGAAATACGGGAGAAGGCTAGGGAGATGATGGGTATTAGGTTTTTAGTGAAGTCCTAATCAAAAACTGATAACCTACAATCAGTAATGTCAAATAATTAACGTAGGTAGGTATCGTTGAACAAAATGTAGAGTTTTAAAGTACAGGTGTTGGAAACTTAACATAGTGCAGGTATTTAAAAGCCTACCTCTACTTGCCTCTACTATACTTAGAGTTGTTAGTAGTTTGTAGTTGTGTGTAGTATAGTTAAGTAGTTGTGTTTTAGTAGTTTGTTCTTCTAAGGAACAAATGGATGAGTCTAGAACAAATCAAATTATAATGTAGATTAGGGCACAACAGGTTAAAAGCTAAAAAAACATAATTAAAGTTACACAACCTTCCGCAATATGACGGCCAAATTCCGTGATTCGGTTACGCACAATATTGGTTTCCGATGCTAATAGGAGAATAAATTTAAAAGAAAATGCTTACGATCTCTACTGATATATGGAAAGGTGAGCGAGCAATCAGGTCGATATTTTCTAAACTAGCTTTGCCTTGCGGCTTTATCCGTTTCACTTTTGCAGGGTGATGATATACGGAGTGTAAGGGACAGCGCTACCCACAAACTGATAGATGATTGCTCAGTCAACGACACTGACCAACATTCACAAAGAATTTCTTTCAGAAAGTGAGAAAAAGAAAATGGCTTTTCCGTACAATTTCCACCTCGATCAGACAATCTGTATGGATAAGCAAAAAAAAATCACTTCCTGAAAGAATTTCCTGGTGTAAGTTGTTGAGTATCGTTGACTGAGCAACCCCTTTCAGTTTGTGGGACGCTGTCCCTTATCAGATTCTTAGGCTCGTATTTATACAGCGATCTCAATTTTGAGAGCGATATTAAGTGTGGATTTGACACTCAAGTTTGAGAGCGATATTAAGTGTGGATTTGACAGGCCGTTTTGTACTGAAATGACGTTTTTGATTCAAACTGAAACTCGCTGTCATTCTCGAGAGCTGATTATAAATACGGGCCTTAGGCACGTAATAAGCTCTCAAGAGTGACAGTGAGTTTGAGTTCGTATCAGAAATGTCATTGTAGTACAAATTGACCTTGTAATACGAGATCCCTTCATAAATACGAGCCTTAGATCTGACGAGCGCAAGATGATTAATAAAAAAATGATTTTATCAAAAAATAGATACATATCTACATGTCAACTCGTAAAACAAGATAGATTTATTGCTATAAATCTGGGTGTGTTAATTTGTCAGAGACGAAGATTTATTGCTGTTCTGTTTGCCTAATGTTATCAAAGAAATTTGAATGCAGAATTGATAAATGAAGATAACATGCATGAGGTAAATATTTATATATCTCATTATTACCACAGCTAAACAACTGAGTTGCAAGTGCAAAAACTACGTCTCTAAATAATACCTAGATTTATAAAGGCCGCCCATATAAGCAGCTTGGTGCTGGGAAAGCCTAATATATGCAGAAGTTAACAGTTCTCTTGTATAGGTAACATCTGAGCTAGGTCCTTATACCTACGTAATCTAATCTTAACGTACCTAATCTAATCTTACTTATACCTACCTAATCTAATGTTAAAAGTTAGGCCAATGATGATTAAGGACTTTCCTGTTTTCTGTGTAAGTTTATTACAAATAAATATAAATATATAAATGATTATGTATGACCAAGGGACATTAAATTTCGTTACACCGGCAAAATTTTATTAATTGCAGCATCAAATCTACTAAGTAATTTCTATTGTTTGCAAATCATCAAAGACTCTTAATGCAACTTTTATTTCTATGAAAAAATCTTTTTGAATTCATATGACAAAGCGTAATATAAAATCTTATCAAAGTTATCATTAGATCACATTAAACCTTATCGATTTCCAAACTCAGGACCGCCGGATCAAGAGCCCATGGCTAAGACCACTAGGCCATGGAGGCAGTTAAACCAACTAAGATAAAAATAAATCTAATACGTCACATGGAAGTTTCTACACTTTCTATGTCGTTAGGTGATAGCTTGTTTCGATTATTCGAATTGACCCGTTCGAAATGTGAATAGTGAATATGGACAGATGTTTTGCGCAAGCGCCGCCAAAGGCACAAGTCATAGTTTAGTCATTGGGAAAGTTAGTCGCTAGAAAGAAGACTTTATTTACTAAATTAATTGAGACTGTAAATTAGTTACCTACTATCACTATTGTCATTAAAATTACACGATGAATTTTCATTAATTTTAAAGCCTTAGTTCTATCTACTTATGAAACTGAAGAATTTTTCAGGAACAGTGGTAGAAATATAAAAAAAATATATAATTTTTCCTTTCATACAAAATTACCCGATTAGCTGACGCTTTTGTTTTAGAACTACCTATGTTGCTTAGTTTTATTAGGAGAATCATCTTCGGCTAAAAAAAAGACCAACAAAACATAATTTTAAAGAACTTTACGAGCAAAATGTGCTGTCATCAAAAAGTCATCGACAAAAAATTGTTTTTACAAACTTCTTAATATTTTTCAAACAATAACGTACTCGTATGTACTTCAAACAAAGAATTTCAAGCAATTGAACACATGAGATATTTGGCAAGTCACTTCTGAAAGTATGTCTTAAGAACTAGGGCGTGATTTAAGCACAGACTTGTGTCTTACCTACTTACAATACGATGTTTAGATCATTATCACAATAGTGTAATGTAAGAGTTGATTGTCGATTCTGAATATCATCCTAATTGTCTGCCAGATATTTATTTGGGTGATGGTTTTATGGTTTTAGTTTTATCGTCATATCGAAACCGAAACACAAATACTTAATTTGTTTAAGTTCGTGCGGAGTGTAAGGGACAGTGAACTGAAAAATTAGGGGTTGCTCAGTCAACACAACTTACCCCAGGGTTTTTAAAAAGAAAAAAAATTACTTTCCCATATAAAATGACCGCCTCAATCAGACAATTAGTATAGAAAAGCCTAAAACTAACTTATTTCATTTTCTGAAAGAATCTCTTGGTATAAGTTGTTCAGTTTCGTTGACTGAGCAACCTCTATCTGTTTCTGGTACGCTGTCCCTTACACCCGGTATAATAAAAGAAGTTTTATCAAATCACTTTATTCATTTTCACTCAAAACTTCAATAAACACAATTCATTGTGTTCCTACTGGTCAAGTAGTTACAATTTTATAACAGCAGAGATATTAGTCATGTCCAGTACTGGTTGTAATTTGTCAATATTCGGTAGTCATACAGGTGTTTCAACTTGTAACGAGATACTGCGTACTGACTGACAGCGACATTAATCTTCTAACATGTGCAGTCAAAGTTAAATTGGACCCTATGTATATTGACATAAGAAGTAATTAAAGTTCAATCTTTTTACGAGGTTTAGACGATATAAAATATTTGAAAGATGACCGTTGTAATTAGAAGCTCATTCAATTCATAGAGACCACCTGCATGCTGTATTAAATGAGAGAACACTTAACTGTGGATTGTACTCACTCATATAATTTGAAATATACTAGAGGAAAGGTCTTTCTGTGTTTCGTTGGTGTGCCGGAAAATCATGTCTTTTAAAATTCTGAATGAGTGAGTATGCTTCATTGTCGAGTCTATGTTGGTTATCTCTAGCATAGACTTTTGTATCATTTGGAAAGCCCGGATGGTGTAGTGGATAGGGCCGCGGCCTTCTGTGCAGGAGGTCGTGGTTCGAATCCCACCACGTACCAATGTGTTTTTCGGTTTTTGAATTTCATATGTAGGTACGTTTATTCGGTGCTTTTACGGTGAAGGAAAACATCGTGAGGTAACCTGCACACACCTACGAAGAATTTCAAAGGTTGTGTGTAACCTAATCTAGGATTGGGTCTGGTTTCCCTTCTGGGTTGCGGAGGTCAGATGGCAGTCACTCTGTGTAAAAACCAGTACCCTCCTTAAATCCCCTAGATTAGATAGCCGACCCCGTCAAATGTGGGAAAAAGGCTAGGGAGATGAGACTTGTATCATTCGTCATTTTCATCCTATATTTTAATCTCATAATATTTCTATGATTGAAAGTTGTCAGTTCACTAGCTATCACTTTAACATACCTACTACATAACACTTATTGTAAGTAATCAGGTACTATGATAAGCACATCTTTTCAAACTCTATCGAAGTAGGCACAATGCACATGTAATACATGCATCGACAATGTATTGAATACTTTACCAAAGTAATAACGTTAACTCAACAATGTGTATCGAAAGTGTATTTGAGTGACTGATATTGTAAGTATTACTTAGTATAATGAATAGGCTTTCTTGTTAACACCGTTAACCCCACCAGATGTCGATTTACTACTTTTGCAAATATACAACGTGTAACAGAAAGGGTATATGCATCGAGAAATGTGTGAATCTACCCATGAAACTGAACAACTTTCCCTAAGGAACATAGGTCGAAATAAGAAAAAAAAAGTTCTGACTTCCCATACTAAATGCGCTATCAGCTGATGCATTTTGTATGGAAGGTCAAACTTTTTTTTTCGTTTTTCGACCTATGTTCCTTAGAGAAAGTTGTTCAGTTTCATGGGTAGATTCACACATTTCACGATGCATATACCCTTTCTGCTACACGTTGTATATCGATACGAGCCAATTCACAAAAATGCTAATGATTCAAAAATAATGAACGGTTCTCCTTTTTAGTGTGGGTACCTAAACTAAAAGTCATGGCCTTCGTTTTAAAACACAAATTGTTTACATTTTGTAATGACACGACCTTTTTACGTTACATAGTACCGTAAAAGATCTTATTAGCCAAATAAAAAAAATACTGACAATTGATTTGAACCTGCTACCACGACGATTGGTACCGAAACACTAATCAACTGAGCTACATATCTTGGCGACACTTATATGCTTTTACCAACTTCTAAGTATGCTTAGGAAGACTAGAAGCTGGCAAATTCTGTTTTTATTATACTACTACCAGTTCAGCATGGAATTAACATAAACATAAAAATAATGGTTTTACTTGTAAACCCATGTTTTAACATCAACCGCATACTACTCACAGTAGAAAGAGTAGGTAATCTATAAAATTAACGAGAAACACAATTATTTAACTTTTACTTTGCCCAACACAGGTTGCTGTAAGATATTGCACATTAATTAGAATTGCTAAGCAGGCACAACAATTGTTAGTTTTGCGATTAGCCGATTGCGCTCACTGAAAGTAAAATTTTACCTTGAAGGTATAAGTATCAGACTTTGTAAAAATATAAATGTAAAACTAAATAAAAACAAAGAAACTACACAGGTATCTATAGGAAGCCTTGTCTAGGATCACTGGATCTCAATAAGACTGCCCTGAGAAAATGCCAATGAACATAGAATCGTTGTCATAGATCAAAAGTTCCAGTATTTGTAAATGTGAGATGTTCCTAAATGTGGACTGGAATTTGGTAACCCAGAGTAAAGAGGTTTCATTTCGGTTTTTTAAGGGTCGTTGGTGAATGTACCCTATCCCTGTAAGTAAAATGTTTTAAGTGGAAGGGGTTATGATCATCATCCCTGTAACTGGTGCCTGGCATATAATAGCCTAGTATATAATTGTTCTTTCTGCCTGTGGATGAGAATGCTAGCAGAAACGCCAGTTTATTTGAGATTTCTATAAGAGACGTTATATCATCTTCAAGACCTACAACTTGACCCCTAATGGTCAAGTTCATAGGACAGAATATTGTAGGTTCAGATGCTGTACAGTGTACCAGCAAAGCTATAATTCTTGCGAAAGTAGCATAGCTATGAAAGCTCACTGAGCAGACAGCCCAATTGTCTCACCAGATTCAAGTTTGCGATGACCATGCATGTTTATTGTTCCTGTATGTGCAAGCGAAAGTATAAGGTCAGAGGCTGTGTTAACAAGAGTTTAAAAAAAAATCATCCATGTATACAGCATGTTACTAGAATAGGTACAACTTTTCGGTGGTGTATTCAGCAACACACTTCCAAAAATCATATCGTCGGAAAGAAAACAAAATTGACTGCTTACATTTTAAAAATAACAAGTTAGCCTACTTTGGCAGTGGAAAATTCTTGCAATAGTCAAATACAGGATCTCTCCTTAGTTAAATGCTGGCGTAAAAATGGGACAAGGCTAAAAATTTAGTAATTTACTCCTTTTTCTAAGAGCCGACGAGTTCCCGCAACTCGTCACCTCCTTATCCTACCGACAGGTTTCTTGAGGGAAATATGGATATGGACATCCTGTACATAAAAACTTTTAAGCCAACAAGCAACTTATGTGATAATGATGATTAAATTCGATTCTATTGATAGTGAAGAAAGTTCGATGACTCTTTAAAATTTGAAATCGATAAGTGTCGTTAACTAAATAAAATCTTATGAGTAAGGTGACTTGTTATGATGTAATTCGCAAATGCGTAATTGTCGAATGTCCAATATCCGTCACCATTTCATCTTTAACAATGTATAATAAAGTTCTTGCCGACATGAAAGAAGAAGAAGAAGAAGAATGAAAGTTATAGCCAATCGGCAGTGTAAAGTAAACGGACTTTTAGATGAACAGCTCGCTATTTGTCAAGTAGGTAGGTACCTAGGTTTGGCTAGGCCAGGCTCAGGCCATCATATCCTATTTAAGCTACCTAGTTTTTAAGTATATCTACATTATTTCCAAAAAATATGGGAATCAGACTATGTTTACAGGGTGAAAACCGTTATCGCCTTTTGTACCTATGGGAAGGTGCAAATTGACACGTGGTACACAATGCTCTTAAGAGCTCATATAGAACTTCTTTGGCCACGGCAATTCAACGCGGTAATGCAGCGAGCGTTATGGGACCTTTGCGCCAGGATCGACCAAGGGAGGACCATTTGATTAGGATAAGTTTAGTTTTAAGTGACATTTATATTTGTACCTTGTCATGTTTTTATAAAAAGAAAAATGATTAATTATTTATCTTCAGAACTCTAATAATCAAGACTGGCAGCAGTTACCATAATAATAAAGAAAACATTAACTCCACTACTGCAACCAACAGGTTCCTTTACGCTTTTTATCATCTCCTCTAAAAAGTAGGTTATTCAACACATCTCATAACATAACAAAGGTAGTTTCGAGCTGGTTATGCCAGCTGTCAGGTGTTCGTCAGGTTGACAGGCCTGTTGGTAATAAATCATGTAATGGTATTATACCGTATAGTTGTTTAGTAGTCAGCAGTTTGTGTAGGTCTTTTTGTAATATTCCGCAGTAATCGACTCCTATCTCAAAATAATGCATCATTGAATAACTTCCTTGGTTCTACGACTTTCTGAAGTTCCATTTTAAACATAAATTTCTAACAAAAATCCCTGTTTTCTCTTCTACTAACATAAAAGTAAACATTTCAGTGAGAAAGAAATAAATCAAATTCCTAATTCTGGCAGGATTTTAGCCTGCGACGACACCATTTCATCGGTTGTCATCTACAGCACCGCATTTCTAACTAACCCGGCGAAATTCTTGCCATCATATCATAAAACATTATGAGTGGAGTTGGATTGGAGTGACTGTTAGAGATTAAGCAAAATTATTCAACTTGTTTTAGAGCACGGCGGAACAACACAGCAGCCAGCAGTTGTTGTATCTTGCGCGCGCGCAATCTAATGTCCAGTACTTTCTATTGCGGGAAATTGATATGATGCGTACTTATCGGGCAATTTTACTCAGGTGCATGTGGGCGGGTAACATAACATGGCGTCTATGTACCTATGCGTATTAGATCCGATCTCATTTTTAGGTTTGACATGTTATTCATGGATAAAATAGGTATATTAAAAAAACTGCATCAAAACCTCTGTATACTTACTTACTTTACATTCTTTTATTCAAAGTTTTAAGTACTCAGCAAAGAAAAAAAACATCGATACAAATATTTTCATAATTTCAACAAATAAATTAAAAGAAAAAAAGGCACGTAAAGTTGAAATAATGTAAACGTTTAGTCATGTAAGAAGCACTAAAGCGGCTTTACTCATCAAAATATTGCAAGTGGCACAAAACTCAATGTTGGCGAGAAAACCAGAGAGAGTAAAAATCATTTACACATACATAATCATTTACAGACTCAACTGTAGGTAAGTTATGTTGCGCAAAACCCACAAACGTGAATGACATACGATGTAGTGTTTGGTTTTTGAAGCAAATATGTAATAATAAAATTCCCGTTGAGCAGATATTGAAACTACAGGTAGCAATATTTATGATTGTTTGCTGCTGTATGACACTTAAATTATAAAATTTATGCGTTTTGTAGGTGCCAAAGCTTCAATCTGCTAGGAAATCAACACCGATCTCTTTACTGACTTCTTGAGTAGCTAGGGCCGCACATCTAACTATCAGATAATCAGATTCATCATCAGCCACAACAGTCCACTGCTGGACATGGGCCTCCCCAAAATTAATGGTACATGCCATACTCACCGCGCTTGGCAGGCGGGTTGGTGAGCGCAGTAACAAGTTTTCCATTCACAGGAAACGCTGCTGCCCATTCCCTGGATTTATCCCTTAGTTGCCTTTTACGACACCACCCGTGCAGCTGGTGGGTCCATTGAAATGTTATTTTGTCACTCCTAGTACAGTCAACAACGCCTTTAGGGTAACAGGGCTGCTACAAAGCAATGGAGTTTCCTCAGGTGTTTATTTACATATTTTGATAAAAATTTATATACTTGTACAGTTTTAATAACCTGCACAATTTATACGAAATTTCATGAAAAAGCATACACAATTACCCGAGAAAACTTAATCGGTTTGGATCGGCCCTGTTACCCTAAAGGTGTTGTTGACTGTACTAGGTAGTAACTATACCTATCTAAATGTTCGTGCATTATGCCAAGATTCTTTCGTCAGTTTGTAATAAATTAATTACAAGTCAAATGCTTTTCGCAATTTGTGTTTTGCAAATTGAAGGTCAGTTTAATTTTCAAAAAGGTAGTCTAATTTATTCTAATGAACAACTTTTTTTTTATATTTAAATATTTTATTTTAAATATTAAGACTGCAGTGTGTTTGACCACTTTGTATTTATTTGATGAATAAAATTACTTGGTTTTAAATATATATATTTTTTTAATATTTAAAAATTTTATTTTAAATATTTTATTCTAATTAAAAATAATAGTTTTACAGACTTATCGTCAACGACGCCCAGATTTTGTCAGTATGTAATTTTTTCAAATAGTCATGTAAACTTTGGTACTTACGTTTTATGTATGTTCAATATTTTTTTCCTAAAATTCAGTTGCAGCCTTGAATTCTGTCGATCCCTAACCAACCGCAGCTCGTACTTTACTATTTATCTGATTTAAACCGCATGTCACTATTGTAATACACCAGTGGTACCTAGTAAAGTTTACTGTTAACTTACGATGTGTGAAATGACTGTCGTGACTGCTTTCTCGAAGCTGAGGTCGTCAGTTCGTTACTTACCAGACTTGTATGATAAATAAATTTTACGTAAATAAATATTATTATTTAAACGTTCTACTAAGCACTGGGTAGGACTTTGAGTTAAGGGCGTTACTGCCAATGACGGGACTAGGCACATGCATACATAATATCACGCCTGTATCCCTAATGGGGTAGGCAGACAACCCAAACAAAGGTCGTTCCGCCACGTCTGACAAGTTTTCAGGGTTGTTTAAGATAGATGTGTATATTGCTGTAGTGACAGATTGCCAGCCCATCTCCTAAATTACAATATACTGAGACCCTCGAATCCCTTAGCTGGTTTTTACAGCATGCTCGGGAGGAGATGCAGCTGCTACATTCTTTGTTTTTCTACCGCTCCCAGTCCAGCATGGAAGTCCGGCATGGCATAAGGATAGCAACAACCAGGGATAATGTTTGTAATTTTTGTACCTATAATTTAGATACCTAAGTTTATTCCATAGTAGATGGTGATAGAAAATGTTATTATCCGTGCTGCATTGGATACTTGATTCTTTTTTCTTCATTAGGGCATTGAAGCTCTACACACCCCGTTAGGAATACAGACGTATCTGTTTTTATGTGTGTGGCAGGGAATTCGTCGCAGGCTTGGCGCTATTTCTGAAAGTTAATACTTTGAACATTATATTTGATGATTCATATTCTCATAATACGATCTAATTAATTAATATACTTTCATATAACACCAGTTAATTATGATACAAGAAAGTTGATGCTGCCGGACTTAATTACAAGGGATCATTTTTCGCTTTCCATTTTCTAATATTAGCATAGGTTTAGTATTCACAAGGTTGTAGTTATTTGATAGAATCTATTAATTAATAATTCATTTAATCTAGGTCTAGCAATTATGTTTTACATAGTAATGTCGACACAGTCATATAAGTTTTGAGACTTTCGCGGTTGTTCATTATAATTGGGTACTTGACTGGGTAGCTTAAAAAATTCAAAACGTTTATACTTAAAACTAATGGCTAAAAATATTGTGGATTTCATTCATCATAAAAAAAAAATGCACATTTAGATTTTAATAATCGAATTAAAAGTATATAAGTTATTGATTTGATTAGTGAATATTTCTTCTTAGCGAGTGGATTTTCGAGTCGAACAACTATAGGCCTCTGACATGGTTTCAGTATATGAAGCTCCTACATAACGAAGGGTTTTACAATGCGAGTGTGTTTTTTGAAATGAGCGCAGCGAATTTCAAAATAGTAACGAGCATTGTAATACCTAATTATGTGCAGCTTCATACACTATTTTATCTACTTGTATACATTGAAATTGAATTTACTTACTGGTTTTCCGAAAGCGAACTATCCCAATGTTTTCCTAAACTTTGTTGGTATATAAATGTGCAATACATTTCCGTCACACACACACACACACACTCATTTATATAAGTATTAAATATCTTCTTTTGGTACTATCACATATTTTTAGGCTCAAAATAAATAATTTCAAATAATTTCCCACGAAATTAATTATTTCTATTCATACACACAATAATCAAGTGGCGCCATTGGCCTCTTTGACATGTGTCGCGCATGCGCTGTGGGCCTTACGTGGGCTGTTTAGTTTTAATTTATAACTGGATACATGGTTTTTGGTATCGATTGTGCATTAAGTTGATATCGATTGCGCATTTGTTCCTTCCCTTACTTCCATAACTATGAACATTTTACTTTTCGTTGCATCTTTGTTAGAATTTGTATGGAGAAGGTGCAACGAAAAGTAAACTTTTTAATTTTTTCAGCATACTGTTTGTAAAGTACGTCAATACAAATTCGTTTTAATTCGAACATTACTCTATGATAGTAGATAAAATATTGTTATACCTTGATATTTCGAAGTTGTTTCATATTCTGTTGCATTTTTTTTTACACGACCACACTCATAGCACCCATTAGGATTCCCTGTATCGGGGTGCCATGGACTTACACAGAAACAACCACAAAGAACACCCAGACCCAGAAACAGACATTTAAATTCATCATTCAAATGTCTGCCCCGGCCGGGAATCGAACCCGGGACCATCTGCGTAGAAGGCAGATACACTGCCAACTAGGCTGTGGGGGCCGCCGTCTGACTGACTCTATATCAAACTTTTTTTTAATGTTATACAGCGGAAACTAAGCTTACGGCCTACCTGATGGTAATCAGCACCGTAACCTTTAACACCTACTACTATCCCACTAGATCCTAGTGAAATAGCGAAGTGCGTTGCACACCGCGATACCTAAGATGCAATGTTTCAAGTGCCAGTAATTTCACTGCCTCCCTTGCCCTTCAAACCGAATTATACTTATTGTTTTTTTTTTACTTCTAATGGGTAAGCTCTTGACTCTAGACACAAAAGTTAGCGATGACCGTGACAGAGTCGACGATGGAGCGAGCTAACCCAGAAAACGCCTGTTAAGGCACTGGTAGTCTCACGCACCGACGGAACACAGCAAGCTGTTTGGCGCCGGACTCCGGTTTCTCTAATCAACTTAGTATTTTCTGCAATAACCTCTAGATACCTATAGGTACAACTTTTTTCATATCTAGATATATCACTTTACTTCCTCTGCCTAAAAAGAAACTTTTCATCGTCATTGCTCTTTTTTTGTAAGATGGGTTTGCTCTTGACTCCAGTCTAGTCTTGCTCTTCTATAATACATAATGTATTGTGCAAGGTATTTCATAAAAATGTTAAGAACCTAACGATTTAATAAGTTCTCAAAGCAGATTAACTATAGATTGCTTGTTGAGAAACATTTTCGTTTCGGTTTAGAAATAGAAGGTGATTTACAACGTTTTTTTCTTTAAGAATAGGGGCACAGTGTTGAAAGACTCAAGGTAACCCAATTAAAGTATTATTTGATCGTCTGCAATTATTCATGGGCAGTGAACCTCCGCTTGAAATAAAATTTTGCCTTGTCCATACAAAATTGCAGATGAGTAGAGCATCTTTGTATGGAAAAAGTAAATATTTTTTCGAGCTTGTGCTTTGAGAAAGTTGTTTGGTATCATCAGTAGAACATGAGGTTTAAAGGAACGCAGTACTTTTTTTTACACCCTGTATTAGAGTAGAGCAGCTATATTCACAGTTCTCCTCTTCTTCTTCATGCATCCTCTTCTGTCGTAAGGGTTTCGAGTCGATCGACCCGAAGAACCTTGGTGTTAGAGTTTCACGCTCTTTTAGGTCTAGTCTTGTTAGAATACTATCGGAAAAAACGAATTCAGTTTTCTGTAAAAACCTACATGCATAGTTATTTTACATGAGTTTAGCATAAAGCAGTAACACCTAAGGGGCATGGCAAATAGGATGCAGTGCGGCGCCGTTGCGTCGCCGATGCGTCGTTTTTCTATAGAAACTTCAAATCAAGCTGCGCTGCGCAGACGTAAATTACATACAAAATTGATGCACCTTCACCTCGCCCGCGCCGCACCGCTTCCTATTTGCCATGCCCCTAAATCTACTACGAATATTTTTTAGTAAAGTTACAAAATTGAAGTGATGAAAAGATTTAAGAAATACTTACCAGGAGATGTTTATTATAGATTATGTCACCATCTTGAATAATCTTTTCATTTTATGCGTTTTTCAAATGCAACATACTTATTTGTCAGACAAGCATTAATTCTGACGACACATTTGAATTAATTTTTACAAACAGCTTTTATGAAAACAACATTAAATAATATCTGCAACATTCATTCGTAATGTGTAAGCACTCCATTGGAAGTCTACTACTGGATAAATATTTCAACTGCTGGATATGTTACTTCGTTCTCCTTATTCAAAATCATGACAAACCATTAATAATCGCCTGAAATAACTTCATTCGTTTTGAACGGGCCTGACCAGATATCTCCTTTGCTGACTGTACATGATGATGTATTACTTTGCTGCCCATTCCCTTGTTTCATCTCTTGGTTTGTTTACTGTCGACTCTAGTCTAAATTAGTATGTTGACTGGGTGGCTAAAAAAATTCAAAACCTTTATACCTTAAAACTGATGGCTAAAATACTGCGGGTTTCATTCATTATTTAAAAAAAAATGCACATTTCGATTTAATAATCAAGTTGAAAATATAGAAGTTTTTGATTTGAGTAGTCAACATTTACTTGCGTGTGACGTCATAACCCAGTATTTGAATACAAAAAATCGTTTTTGACATTTCATAAAAAGTTGCTGATTTGACTAGTAGTCAAATAGCGTATTGGAGGTATCTAGAGACATAGTAGCCTGATTAGCACACCTAGATGATGCCTGTTTATTCTCGTTTTGAAGAAAAAAGTTGTATGCATGTTGAAAGACAAACGCGATGTGATGTGTTTTCGATGCACATTACACTGTGCGTAGACTGCGTAGAGCAATAAAGGGTCGCGTAATAGAATTAGTGATGCAGTGACTGCGGCATCCGTAAGTGCCAGTTGACTAGATAAGTGCCGTGGAAGTGCCTACCATTTACCTGCACTTAAATTGAAGCAACATGCTCGTTTGTACGAGCCTGCGTAACTGTACCTACCTACAGTTGTGAGGAAAACTCAGTTGTGTGAGAATGTAGTGGAAAATTTCTTTGAATGAAAAAATATAGTACTCGTACTAGCTATATACCTACAGTCACTGTATCACATGGGCACTAAAAACTAGTCCTGCGCAGTTGGCCTATCTCTGGGTGATAGGCCGCCATCACTGAAAATCGGTGGGAGGACTATTATACCTACAGTGCTGTGCCTGAACTTAGAACTCTCAGCTCAACATCACCTATAAGAGAGATAGTTATATCTATTTCGTCTTTTTGTAAGCAAAACGTCAAACCTTGTGGAATACATTTTCGTCGTCTGACCTATTTTAAGGGTCATTTCTGAAAAAAAAAATGCTTTAATTACTAGTTTAGTTTGTAACCTACAGAATGCCAAGGAAGAAATTTTACTGGTAGTACATTCTATGTTTTTGTTTTTGCATTACCTCCAGTCTTGCATAATAATTTCTGCCATCGCCTGTAGTAAAACAAGCTAAACACTTGTTTTAATTACGAGTACAGTCAGCACCTAGAATTTAATTATTTGAGTGCGTTGACCTCATCATTTTCCTAGCTTTTTTTCCCGTATTTTACGGGGTCGGCTACCTAATCTAGGGGATTGAACGAGGGTACAGGTTTTTACACAGAGCGACTGCCATCTGACCTCCGCAACCCAGAAGGGAAACCAGACCCAATATTAGATTAGGTTACACACAACCTTTGAATATCTTCGTAGGTGTGTGCAGGTTTCCTCACGATGTTTTCCTTCACCGTAAAAGCGCCGAATAAACGTACATATGAAATTCGAAAACCGCACATTGGTACGTGGTGGGATTCGAACGACGACCTCCTGCACAGGAGGCCGCGGCCCTATCTACTACACCATCCGGGCTTTTACCTCGGGCTTCCTAGTGCGTTGACCTCATTAAACTACTTGATTGATAGTTAAGTAATATTAGCTCTGTAATATTACACGTTATTACTAAACGTTCATGTAATATGAAAAACTCTTATTCCCTTACGAGGTGTTGTATGATCAAATAAATACCAAGCCTAGGTATAGTTAATTTAATAATATGTAGAATTTTGAAGTACTTAGATTTTCTGGTAATTATCTCATAATTATAGAGATGTAATTAATCAAGTATTGTTAAAACAGTTTATAAAATAAAATGTATTTTACTAGTAAATCCTAAAGGTCTGATTTTGACGTAAAAAGACATTTTCTTCAAATATACATAGTGGAGAAAAGGAAACTGGAATAAAATTCCAAAAGGACATTACTGTTATTAGTAATATTTTGCTTTAAAAAACCTTTTTGAAGTTCAGCTGTAAGATAAAGAAGGTACCTATATACCTAAGTGTTTTCCTTTTCGTCAAAAGATTACATCTGTTGTTGTTACACGAGCAGCCTTATTTACTTGTTTATTCCAATTATTAGTGGTTTATGAGCTTCGATAATTACAACGGTTGTACAGCCACACCCATGTTGAATAGTTAGAACATCAGAGGCATAACTATTTTAATCAACAGGTTCATTGCGGTAATCGAACAGACTTATAAAAGATCTTTGAATCAAATATCCATATTACGTAATCTATCCTCATCTTCATGAAAACGATTCTCATCATTATCTCCCTAGCCTTTTCCCGTATTTCTGGGTCCGCGGGCTACCTAATATCGAGGGTACTAGTTTTTAAACAGAGCGACTGCCATCTGACCTCCGCAACCCTGAAGGGGAACCAGACCCAATCCCAGATAAGGCTTTTGCCACGTTAGTGGCCAACCCAGCTGTCAGAGTTTTCGAGACGCGAAATGAATGAAAACGTATCCATTATTAGGTATTTTAGCTGCTTGGCATGGGCTATTTTAATCTTTCATGAAGTTGAGATGACAAGTGTTTTGGAACATGTTAAGTTCGAGTTGAGCTCGGTAGCTCAGTTGACAGAGCGATGGAGCGGCATTCCGAAGATCGCAGGTTCAAATCCTGCCAGTGGGTGGATTATTTATTATTTCTTTCTTTTATGTTAATTTGAATTTCAAATGGTAATATTAACTGCCTCCGTGGTCTAGTGGTCTGAGCCATGAGCTCTTGATCCGAAGGTCCTGAGTTCGATTCCCAGGGGAAATACAAAATTGATATTTGTTAATTTATCACTGTGAGTTTTTCCCCAGTTTGGTTAGGTCATTGCAGACTGATTCACCTGATTGTCCGAAAATAAAAACGATTCCTTGCTTCGGATGGCACGTTAAGACAAGGGCACGTTAAAAAATCAGACACCCACCAGGGTTCACAAGGTCGATCGATTCGAAACCCACACGACAGAAGAAGACTAACTAAACTATATTTTCTCCAACAAATCTTCGTCCCCTCAGTGAATCTTCGCGTGCAAGACCACTTGCCGCTCGCCCAATCACCGGAGACGAATACCGTTGCGATGCCGATGCGCACGCGCCCATATCGGTAACAACCGTAACACAAATGAGATCAAACTGGGCCAATGTTGGTGATCGCGTGCTTACAAACACGTATGAAAGGGATCGTGTCGTGTATGACCCCAATTGCGAATCGATTGGGCGCTTTTCCACTAGACGGCACGTCAACGGCAACGGCGACGGCACGGTACCGTCGACGATATCGTAGGTGAGATAATGTATGAAAATCAATGAAATTATATGACACGCTTTTCCACTTGACGGCACGGCACCGTCACGGCATGTCATCGATTCCCATAGATATTGTCACGTGATCGTCGCCGTGCCGTCGCCGTTGCCGTTGACGTGACGTCTAGTGGAAAAGCGCCCATTGGGCGAATTTCTTTTTGGTGACTCGGTCACTGAGGGACAATGGTTTTGAAATTTGCTGATCATTGAAGGTTTTTGTTAAGGATGGAAAAGATTTTAATGCCAAACAGTCTATATTATTACACGATTTTGAAACTACAGTCAATTTTCCTATATATCATGCTGCATACCTACTTACTTACATTGATACCTACAGATTTTATCTTGAATAATATTTTTTGCTCTTGCAAATAATAATACAACGAGTAACAGAAAGGGTATATGCATAGAGAAATGTGTAAATCTACTCATGAAACTGAACAACTTTCCCTAAGGAACATAGGTCAAAAAACGAAAAAAATATTTTGACCTTCCATACAAAATGCATCAGCTGACAGGGCATTTAGTATGGGAAGTCAAAACTTTTTTTTTCGTTTTTCGACCTATGTTCCTTAGGGAAAGTTGTTCAGTTTCATGGGTAGATTCACACATTTCTCGATGCATATGCCCTTTCTGTTACACGTTGTATATAATGCAAGAAATAAATATTGAATTGATTTTTTATACATCTTTCACAGTAAATACTAGTGGTAATCACATATCTGTTTATTAATTTTTATATACATTTTACTCATTTAAATATTACTACATATTATTATTCAAATATTACCAAGGGGAAATATACCAACTATACTTAGAAGGCTCTCCATAAACAGAGCCATTATGACCTAGTACACGTTTGTTTCCATATGAGTCAACAGCTTCACCCAATTTCAATCCTTCATTAAATTCCTTGTTGATGATATAGAAAACAAAGTCATCGTCCACTTTTACAGGATCTAAATACCATTGAGATTTAGTATCAGTTGCAACAGAAGATCCCTTACAAATTTTATCACCTTCACCTCCTTCTAGCTTCAAGTACATTTCATGTTCAAGACTGACAATTTTAAAGAGAAGAACTTCGTTTTCCATCACTGTTTCTATCTTCCAACGGATTTTAGGACTTTCCTTATCTTTACTATCTCCAATGCAAAGTCGTTCACTATTTTCATCTACATTTAAATCAAGTTTAAGAGTAAATAAATTCTTTTTGCTCATAATTTTAACACATTCTTGATTTAAAATAAGTTTGAATGATATCGGGAAGTAATTTGACACCATATTCTGAGCATTGCTCTGCCAAAGTTTGTAAGCAAATGACAAAGTATTTCTCTTACCTTCTTGCAGGAGCCTTGTTACTATATCAACAATGGAAATACTGTTTCCGGTATCTTCTAGCATTTTAGCTACATTGATTGCATCATCATGAGTACCTTGTGTGATATTTCTATATAATTCTGCACTTAAGTCAGATATGTTCAAGTATGCTCTGTAATCTTCTTTAGGAAATAAGGTGATTGTCTTTAAAAGTTCTGGTAGTTTGTATCTATGACAGAAATATAGTTTCTTCTGTGCCAATTCTTCTTCTAGATTCTTAATATCAGTTTCATCATTTCTGAAACCATAGACGACAACTTGACTTAAATCTGGGTGAACCATTCTTGCTATGTCTTTTGCGCAGCTTTTATTAATAGGGGCTCCCATAAGTGTGACAAGATTGACAGATTTGTCTCTGATGTAGCTACTGGTGTCACAATTGGTGTAGCTGATGACTGGTATTCTGTTAGGTATCTTCCTGTCTCTGTCTGGCCCGTTGCTGACCAGTTGGTACTGATGGTTGACGTTGTAGCAATTTGGGTATCCTGATGATCCTTCAGTAGCGTTGATTCTCCCTTCGCCCCAGTAGTCCACATGGTCTATAAGTTCACTTGATGGCACTATTACATTGTTGGATGATATGGGGATTTTGACGAGTTTGTAGTTACCGATATACGGTACTTCAGAGTAGGGATAAATCATGTCAACGTTGACATCATAGTTTGGTGATTGTGCAAAATTCCAGACAGATATGGAATGCATATTGCGTATTTTGTGGTAAAAATCTAACAAGCAAGTGGTATTACTTTTCACAAGGAAATGTTTCAAATAAAGGAACATTCAAAAAACCATGTTTTTATATTGAACTGTGATTCACACATTTTGTTATCGAATGACAGATTGTGGATGTTTGTGGTCTATTTTATACAGTGATGCACCCACGACCTAATTAAATATGTGTCATCTATCAAACCACCATTTCCTGTCAAGAATGTTTTTTTTTTCCTCAAAACTATCAAAATAATATTTACTTCCGTTTTAAACTTCTTTTTACGATAGACATAATTTTAATAAGATATGAAAGCACTAATTTAAATTGAAACTTCTAATTGAATTATCAATAAACTAATTTGATTTTGTAAAACCATGTAAAATTTAAAGAACATAAGACGGAAGTGAAATCAACAAACATAAAAAATCGATTTTTAATCAACTTGACTCGAGAATGAGAATTCAAGAAATATCATCATAATAAATTCAGTATTTAAGAAATCAGCAAAGACTTTCTAAAGAGGATGCAGTCATCAGATGGTGACAAATTTAATCTTATTTCGTAGAAATTGTAAGGTCTGTTAAATCCGGATGTACACAAAACGTTACTTTTTGCTTTCACGTATTTATTATTATAAAGTCCTGCATGTTGACATTTATACCTTTTAAGGTGTGATGAAGATTAAGTTCATCTGTCCGTTGAAATTTCAGATTTAAGCCTCAGCCTTCAAAAAAAGTAGGAGGTACTTACCTATCTGTCTGTGTCCAATTTGTCTTAAACTTTTATTTTTCTGCTTCACTTAAATAAAGTCATAATAATTATTATTGGTGTTAATTCAGGACGCACTATTACTAATTCTAATTCTTAGTAGCGCTATCACTTTCTTAAATTTGACATAAGAACAGGATAGCAAACAAACACGTGACTTTGACATTCTTAATTTGACGTACGGCGCTTTAAATAAGGAATGACCATAGAGCGTGCTCACTAATTTTAATTAATTTAAGCAGTCTTATGTCAGATAAGAAATGTCAAACTCACGTATTTGTTTGCTATCCTGTTCTTATGTCAAAGTTAAGAAAGTGACAGCGCTACTAAGAATTAGAATTAGTAACTGGACGGCGTGAATTGAGGCCATTACAAGCCCGCTGTGTCCCACTGCTGGGTAAAGGCCTCCCCTTCTTTTTTTCATTTCTCGCGGTCCTATGTGTGCGACACTGGTTCAAATTAATTTAAAATGCACAAGTAAATTTATAAGCGGACTGTACCTATATATTAAAAATTTACGCGGTAACAATAGTTTACATGGCCATGGATATAGAATTAAGAATGGAGTCAAAATACAACGGAAAAGGATATGACGTCACACTGACGTCTATACAGAGTTGCAATTATAAAATAATAGTTGAACACTGTGCAAGCTCCCCCCAGTCTTGGCGATAGGCTTTAAGATCGTCACTCTATCTTTTACGGAGTCCACCTCGTATATAGTCACAATAGAAAAAAAAAAGTGATCAGATGACTCTTCAAATTAAAAGAGCCGATTAAAAATATCCCTGAACAAAGGCCTATGTTACAACGGCTTTCTCTACAAAATGACTCAAAAATCTCTGCCTACAAAGTACGATTACGTAAAACCATAAGCCTCAGGTTGTCCATAATTCACTGATCGCAACACTTTCACTACCTATTTATAATATTTTATAATATTGGTAATCTAACAGAATTATAAAATAGCTTTCCACGGTCACCAAACTGGATATTTTGATTTTAGAAACGAGTAGAATCAGCTGTTTGGGCGTGGTAAGAACATGTTCTGTTACAGAACGAAGGGTTCTGTACTAATAAAAATGTACAAAGCTTTGGCATTTCCATATACCGGCAAGCCGCTTTTGACTGGACTCCAAAGAAGTTGGTTTCAAGTTTTTTCACCCAAAATTTGATTTTTATCACTAATATTTATAATTTTTGTTGCTGCATATTACGAAATCATTTAAATTCATTCACATAATTTGACATAATCATTTCAAGAGCTGTCATCTATTCTCATAATAATGATAAATCGTCGTATTATCCGAACAGTGAGCACAGCTTCGAATGCAAATAGAATCAACGACGCGTGCGCAGGCCGTTATACCAAGATATACCAAGAGAGTGTGCCATTCGCTATGTTTGTTTATAATATAACCATAAATAAAATTTTCAAAAAAGAACTGTGAATTGCTATAGCATCGATTATAAGCCTAGCTGCTAAATGAAATCATTGGTATTTTACAGTCGAAAAGAGAAACAGCTCCGTACGTTTTATGATTGTAGGTATTGAACAGATGTAAGTATTAAACATATAGAAAGCCGCTGCACATCCCTGGATTAATCCACTTAAGTATGATACACGTATGACTTTCACGGAAGGCGATGCTGATTTAGCCCGGTACCACGCACATGGAAAATAAACAAGGTGTAACAGAAAGGGTATACCTATATGCATCCGAAAGGATGTGAATCAGCCTATGAAACTGAACAACTTTTCCCAAGAAACATAACGATCGAAATACGTGCTATCAGCTGCTGTAGGATATGTGTTATCTTGGTCTAGCCTAGCAAACATATACTTTTTTACGACTTCTTCTAGTTTTTGTATTTTTGTAATTTTGGCCTAGACATAGAATTTATGAGGCTAAATTTAGAACTTCCTGGTTTTTTGTATTTTTCAGACATTAGGAACTAAAACTAGTCTTTAAAATGGATTTATTAGATACAGATAAATCTAGATGCTTATAGCCAGCTTTCTTCAAGTCATTGACTTGAGCGGGGGTAGTGTAGTCAGTATAATGTTGTAGAGTAACAGAGACAGATCTAGGAAAGTGTAAGTTGTGTATCTACTTATTGCGTAGGTGTATCTAAAGTGGTTCAATTCTTGTATTTGACATAATTTCTAACACTTGTTGCTATAAATTGTAAACAGTCTAAAATTGACCCTGATACAGATAGATATAAATTATGTTTTAATTTCCATTAGTTAAAATCCATTCCAACTCTAGTATTTATATCGATGTCTAATTATGATTACTGTTTTGATTGCACTAGAGTTGTATTAAATTGGTAATGTTACCTATTTATTGGTCTGAAACATTCCACAGGTTCTACTGCATAGCAAAGGTCTCCCCTTTTCCCTTTCATTTTGTTCTCTATAGATAGGTACATTATTGAAGTTTTTGGGATGGGTAAAAAATTTTAAACTCGCGTCATCCACAGTCCCTGACACACAAATTGTATGCAAACAGAGGGCAATCAAGAGGCCAAGTAAAATGGCAGATTTTTCCGCGACAGATCCAGTGCGTTTTAGAAACCTACTAGCGCCATCTGTTGAGTTTTTGCTTCTGCCGGCACTCCCGGAGTGCAACCCGTTTTTTTCTTCTTCTAATAATGCGGTTGATTTCTGAACAGTGTATATTTTTTATCAAGCAGATGTGTTTGTTTTTCTGATAACAAGGTGTTTGCTAGAACTTATACACTTTTTGCGCCACCAACAGCTGTGACGAAATGTCAGATATTGACATTTCCACCTTCAAGGACCTTCTATTTTCTTCCTAACAGTTTCTTGTTGACACAATGATAAAACGTTTGTTGCATTAATTCATAAATAACACACATTCGTCAAATGTTTTACTCTACACTGTTATTACAAAACTACTACTTAAATAATGCAAAAGTGACTGAGTAATATACTTGGTTAGGGAGGTATTGCAAAATATTTCTGTTATTCAACCAATGTTGTGCGGGGATCAAACCAAAAATTCACAGATTTCGTGCCTCACACGACTATCGAGCACATTGGAAAAGAATCTACGAAATTCTAAAAAATATTGTCGCTTAACGACTAGAAAGTGGGGATAAGGAAAAGGAAATAAAATAAAACTACTCGTACAACAACGTTGGCTTTCCAAGATTTATGACCGTTCCAATTCTAATTCAGGTGTCATCTGAAAAAAGGATATATTTTTCAATAATTCAGCCATAACTTTTTTCGTTTTTGATTTTCTCGTATAATTCTTTTTGCACCTAACAGCTCTTGTGAATACGCGTCGTTTGAGCCTTTTTTTAATGTCATTATCCTTACAGCTCTTCGTGATATAAGGGAATCGCACTTTTTCGTGAAATCAGGGCCTATACTTAGGGCTGCCATCAACTTTTTTGCCAGCTCCGGACAAAGACCCTTAAAACCACGGACATTAGGTTGATATGACATGTTTTCCCCGGACATTCGAAAAAAAACAATAAATTAAAAACACTGTTTACATTTGAGTTCTCAAATTTTTTCAAGTCAAGGGTCAAACTTAATTTTCTCTGTGATCAGTGGGCAACAAATGGACGGGTTATTTTTGATTTAATATTGACTACCTGTAAGCTTCATTTTAATTATTTGCAAAAGCTGTGAGCGCAAAATGTCAACTGTTCCTGAGTGAATACGTTACGCGAGTGAAAGCGAGCGCGATATTTCAGGAAAATTTAATGAATTAATACGTAACGCGACTAGATTTTTCACGAAAATTTATACGGGGTGTAAGGGACATTATAGGGGTTGCTCAGTCAACGATACTGAACAACTACCACCAGGAATTTTTTTCAGGAAATGAAAATAAAAATTTGCTTTTTCATACAAAATGACCACATTGATCAGACAATTTGTATGGAAAAGCAAAATTTTTTTTTCATTTCCTGACAAAAAAACCTGATGGTATGTGTTCAGTATCGTTGACTGAGCAACCCCTATCAGTTTGCGGGAAGCTGTCCCTTACACCCGGTATAGATGTCTCCTTGGTTTGCCTAACTTTTTTATTGCTTTCCATCCCGGACTGAAAAACTTTTTAAAAACCCCGCTCGGACGCCCCTGGACGCCTTCCAAACTAGGTCAAATCCGGGGAAACAATAGGCCGGATTTCAGCTCTACCTATACTGGAACAAACGAAAAGACATTTCCAATGTCAAAACCTTCGCCATTAGACAACCCTATAAAACCACTCTAGCAGGCCAGTTAATTATGAATACCCACACAACCCATATTTATCTAAAGTAGGCAAGCCTGCTTAGTAATAAATCAACAGTCTCAAGGAATCAACCTGAATCCCCGGACACGTACGAAATGACTTATCCTCCATTTCACCCTAAATACTACGGAGATTGAGCTTCACATTTAACCGGCCAAGGTAACACATAAACCTAGATTTAACTAGTTAGTTACCGCTAGAGATCCATGCTAACGGCTCTCCTGGTACGGTCAGCGAGACTAGGTTTATATGCACCGATTTTTAGAGTTACAATCTAGGCTGGTAAAATTTTATAGATGTGTTTATTTTATGAAGTGTAATAAACAGTAATTATTTAATGTAACATACCTACTTAATTGCTGATTCTTAATGTTCCTCTTATGTTGCAAATGTTGCAGTGCAACCTATTCCTGTGAGTTCTAATTCGACCTATTTCTGAACACATAATAAAATTTCAATGCAATTTTCAATTTTATTTTACTTCTAGGTTTTTCCTACGTCAAATTTCTGGTTATTCTTGTTATCATCATGAATCTTCCAATTGAAGTTTGTCAGCATGTAGCATAAGTGACATAATTTTTTTGACTACATGAAAGACTGCATACAAATCCCGTTGCCCCGGCCGTATCAAACATTGTACTGTGAAGCCTGGTCCAGATCAAATAGATAAAATGTTATATATATAAGTGTGAAGCCTGCACTGCCTTTTACAGGTACATGCGTAGGTAGGTAAACAGTTCACTTGTCTAGATTTGATCTAAGCTATAATCTAGTTTATATTATTGTGTATTTTATCTTAAAACCTACCACCCGGTGAAATTTATGGTCTCTGAAGGTCAATGTGTGTTTAAAATCTTGCAATTTTAATGTTTTAAGTATAAAAATATCACTATAAAAAGGTTAGACCGCACTAGACGGACGCGGTGCAGCACGGCACGGCGCGACAAAAGATTATTTGTATGAAAATGTATATGTATAGGTAGTATGTACTTATAAGTGAAAGATTATCACCAGTTCCTATAATACAGGTTGATTCCTAGCTTAGGAATTGTCTGATAGTCTGACAGATCTCAATGGCTTCTGTACAATTAATTCATGTTAACAAAGACTTGTAAAGTTGTTTATTGTACTTGAATAAAGATTTTATTATTTTTATTATATATTATTTTTATGTTTGCCGCACTGCAGCGGCGCGACACTGGGAGGCAAAGCTGTCAAAATGCATTTGTATGAAATGCAGTTCTTTACCGCGCTGTGCGGTCTAACCTCAAGTGTCAAACACAACCACAAATACCTATTAAATCAATGTTAAAATCTATTTTAGAACCACCTATCCTTCACGTAGGATGTTAAATTTGCAAACAATAGGTGAAACTTGCATCCTTATGGCGTAACCACACACAACATTAAGTATGAGCAAAACAAGAATTCCAATATGCTTAGAGATGTAGAAAAATCTGGCAAAAAATATCTGGGTGATTCTTCGGATGATTCCCCTGGAAAATTTTATTTCTTTAAATATGATGAAGTTAAATACAAAAGAAACATATATTTTGAATAGGCACTCTTTTAAAATAAGTGAATTCCAAGATATTGACACTTGAAAGATTAACAGGCAGGGGAATCAAGTATTTGTTTAAAAATTAATTTAAAATATATCTTACTGATGTTAACGTGTTACTATTACAGGTTGTAAAAAAAAGTATTATTGCGTTTCTTTTAACCACATGTTCTACTAATCATACCAAACAACTTTCCCAAAGAACAAAAATTTTTACTCGAAAAAAAAAAACCCTTCTTCATACAAAAATGCTCGCCACATCTACAAGTTTTGTGTATGGAAAAGGCAAATTTTTTTTTCGAGCTAAAATTTTTCTGCTTTAGGAAAGTTGTTTGGTATCATTAGTAGAACATGTGGTTTCAAGGAACGCAGTACTTTTTTTTACACCCTGTATAGGCCTACAAAGCGTTCAATTCAGTATATTGTACTTGTATCGTGACAAAAAATATAATTAAATTTAATTAATCCTCAACTAAAACAAACACAGGAGAATCATAACTGAAAGGGGTTGCTCAGTCAATGAAACTGAATAACTATCACTAGGAGATTCACTGTATAACTTTGTTTACATTTCTCTTTAACTATTTATAGGAAGCAAAGAACTCTTGAATACATAAACATAACTGGCTTTTTTATAACATTTCACACCTCAGGAACATGGTAATAATAATAAAACTATATTACCCTAGTGCTGTTAACAACACAATAATAATTTATTATTAATTATCATAATAAACTCACTAATAATCTAATCAGCCATAGACATTAATTGTTGGGCATTTTCATTATGATGTTCATTATTATTTTATGTGCGGTAATTTGAACAAAGCTTTAAAAATTACTATGCTAAACTCTACTATAAAGTATGGTCACATTATTAAAAGCACGACTAAGGGCCGCAATTATAGTTGAGACTCAGAACCGCACTCGGGAGTCGATCAAGCAAGTCATAATTAAACTTTTACTCAGAACTTGAGTAGCTTGTTAATTTATAAACGCAACCGCACTCAAATCAGGTACGTATCAGCTAAATCGAGTTCATAATCGTGAGTCAGTCTTTTTCTTCTTCTTTTAACTTATTTGGCTATTGCAACTGGCAAATCAGCCAGTGTCAAGGCTGCTTTCACCAGATTTTCCTTAGTTTGGCTAGGACAATGTAGGCTGAATCACTTGATTGACTGGGGAAGTTATACAGGGTGTTAAAATCAACTATAAGGGACGTATGGGAAAGTTATACAGGGTGTTAAAATCAGCTTTACGGGGTGTAAGGGAAAGTTATACAGGGTGTTAAAATCAACTTTACAGGGTGTATAGAGAAGTTATACATGGTGTTAAAATTGATTTTGACACCCTGTATAACTTCCCCATACACAGAGTAAAGTTGATTTTAACACCCTGTATAACTTCCCCATACACCCCGTATAATTATTTTTAACACTCTGTATAACTTCCCTATACACCCCGTATAATTGATTTTAACATCCTGTATAAATGGCGCAAAACACATGGCTGATGCGAACTTAATACGTGACTAGCGACACATCCCGAGTGCGCGCCCGCGTTCTAAATTTGAATTATAATGTTTATAAATTAGGAGCGACTCGGCTGAAGTCTGAGTCGTGATAGCGTACCTAAGTAGGAACTAAAAATTAGACTGAGTAAGACAGGCGACTTAAAACTCTACATAAAACTAGTATCAAATTTGAGTGACTTTTATAAATACAAGCATAAGTTATCTTTATGTTGATAGTGGCCTCAATTCACGCCGTCCAGTTACTAATTCTAATTCTTAGTAGCGCTGTCACTTTCTTAACTTTGACATAAGAACAGGATAGCAAACAAATACGTGAGTTTGACATTTCTTATCTGACATAAGACTGCTTAAATTAATTAAAATTAGTGAGCACGCTCTATGGTCATTCCTTATTTAAAGCGCCGTACGTCAAATTAAGAATGTCAAAGTCACGTGTTTGTTTGCTATCCTGTTCTTATGTCAAATTTAAGAAAGTGACAGCGCTACTAAGAATTAGAATTAGTAACAGTGCGTCCTGAATTAACACCAGTAAAAGGGTTTGTATTATAGTGTTATTATCTTGACAGAACAGTCATGATTAAGATACCTACAACAACCAACAAAGCGGTGGTAGGCTCCATAAGGCTCGCGACCACCTACTCCCCGGAGTCAGCGCCAAACAGCTTGCTGTGTTCCGTCGGTGCGTGAGACTGCCAGTGCAATAACAGGCATCATCTGGGTGAGCTCGCGCCATCGTCGACTCTGCCACGGTCATAGAGTCAAGAGCAAACCTATTCCGAAAAAAAACCTACTTTGTGAAAATTGGCACTCACACTGAGGAGAGAAACAGAGTATCGGTTACATCAGAAACAAGGCCCAAGGGGGTTTATGTTCCACAGTCCTGTCCACTTTCGTGAATGTTTTAATAGTTTTATAACACATTTGCTCGTAAATAAGAGACCCTCTTATTACACCAATTTCAATATTGTATTGTATCTTATTACGTACTTGTGCGTTATCGTAATATAAAATGCACGAGTGCTGTAAAACACACTAGTTTTTTTTTTTATTAGGTAAAACGCACGGTTTATCGAACGGTACTTTTTTAAATCTTAGTAAAGAGTTTTTATGGCAGAAAAGTGGTCAACATTTTATAAATAAAATTAACTTTGGGGGAGATAAAGTATAATAAAATAAACATTTAAGTTTTTGATTTAATTAATTTTTACAATTAATTACAACCATTTACTACTACGTGATGTGACTACAATATTAACAAGTATTCTACAAGTAGTCAGCCGTCAAGATATTTTCGCAGAAATTTTCACAATTTCCCCAAACGGACAGTGATCGTTGATCAAGTTAAGTGGAGTATTATATCTACCTAAGTATTAGAAGTGCGTCATTCTTTTGCCCAATTATCTTCAGAGATATTTACAAAATGGCGGACCATTCGTCAAATTTCTTTCCGCTTCGATGTAAATTTTTTCACGAATTTTCACACTTCTCTCAACAAGATTATTGGATCTCACATTTCTTTGTCGTACATACAATACAATAACATTTGAAATTGCGGTCGCCAATTAAGGTTGTATGAGACGTACCGCACTGCAGTGGCACTGCAGCGGAGCGACGCGGCGCGGCGTGGCGCGACAAAGACTGTCAAAATGTATGAAGTGACGTTGCCCGCTGCAGTGTCGCGTCGCGCCGCTGCAGCTACGTCCTAGTGCGGTCTAACCAGTATGTCAAGTTTATAGAGTACTAGCTTTCCGCCCCGCGGTTTCACCCGCAGCTAAGAGTTTTCCCGTGGGATTGAGTTCCCGCGCTGTAAAATTGACGGAATTTCAATACAAACTTCCATCCCCTATTTAACCCCTTTAGGGGTGGAAAATACAAAAACGCTGAAACACGTGTTCATTATTTTTAAATCTTTAGCCCAAAAACAAAATTGGAAGATCCTGCCATAAAAATTGACGGAATTTCCATACAAACTTCCATCCTCTATTTAACCCTCTTAGGGGTAAAAAATGCAAAAAAGCTGAAACACGTATAAATTATTTTTTAATTATTAGCCTAAATACAAAATTGGAAGATCCTGCCATCAAAATTGACGGAATTTCCATACAAACTTCCATCCCCTATTTAACCCTCTTAGGGGTAAAAAATGCAAAAATGCTGAAACACGTATAAATTATTTTTTTATTATTAGTCTAAATACAAAATTTGAAGATCCTACCTTCAAAATTGACGGACTTTCATACAAACTACAACCCCCCTTTTTACCCGTTTAGGGAGGGAAAATCCGGAAATCCTTTCTTAGTGGGAGGTTACGTTATAAGAGGAACTTGCTCTCTAAGTTTAATGATTCTAGCTTTAGTAGTTTAGGCTCTGCGTTGATGAATCAGTCAGTCAGTCAGTCAGTCAGTAAGGACAAACGATTTTATAAGTTTAGATGATAGGATAGGATGCTTATGGCCATAAACAGACTGTTATGTTAAGTTTAGGTTAGGCTGTAGGGTGAAGATAAAACCCATCAAACAACTAAACAGAAAGGCGTTATATCTATTATGGGATATATTTAACCGTGCAGCAAAAAACTTATCACACATCAATTTATGTTCATCAATCAAATTTAATCTCTTTTCCTCTTATCTACGGCTAAAAACATATCCGTAGGCAAACAATATATTTTTTCAGCAGAAATAATTATTTTGCAGCAAATTGGCTACTTTCCAACTAGTCAAATCAGCAACTTTTTATGAAATGTCAAAAACGCTTTTTTGTATGAAAGTAGTGAGTATGACGTCACATTTTAGTAAATATTGACTACTCAAATCAATAACTTATATACTTTTAACTCGTTTATTAAAATCTAAATGTGTATTTTTTTTTAAAGATGAATGAAATCCACAATATTTTTAGCCATCAGTTTTAAGTATAAACGTTTTGAATTTTTCAAGCTACCCAGTCAAGTACCCAATTAACCCGGACGTACATCAAAAAACTCACACTTGTGTCAAAATAATGATTCCTGTATCACATTACTTATTTTGGGGTGGGATATGTAGGGCAAAAAATAGGTTTGTTAGGTACCAGCCTATCCTTACCTGGAGCTTGACGCCAGGTTAGGTTAGGTTAGGTTAGATTAGTGACCACAACGCACGTGCCGAGCGAGCGTGCCGCGGTAGCGGCCGGCGATGTGCCAGAAGCGACCTTAAAATATCATCAAATATTTGTTTGATTTTCTAGGCTGCATACCTACATGTCTTTTATATATCTAGTGATGCATCAAATCATTTAAATGCTGCTGAAATAATAATATTTTGCGGGACACGTTTTGCTGCAACATAATTATTTCGCTATTATTATTAACGACCTGATACAGTTACAGCAGTAGGTATTTCGAACTGGCAATTACTTTCTGCTACAAAGTTAAAACGAATGGTCAGTCATTCCTTTTAATCGCTAGCAGATAATTCAGTAGTTAGTCTACTTTTTATTCTTCAATGAGCAAAAAACTAGATAAACATAAATAATGACTAAATTAAGTATAGGCCCCATTTTTAATGGTTTTTTTTCTAGACCAGAGTGATTAGAATTTCTAAAAGAAAATGACAAGGTTTTTGAACTCCAAAATATAAATTTATATCTGGCATCGCATGCATTCACAAAATCATGACTAGATTTTCCGAACGGAATAGTCGTAGGTAATGTCAGTTGTCTAGAAAAGACCGGCTTGCTAAGTCTGATTTTTTTTTACCTATCTATCTTTATTACCCAAAGGTTGCCTGGCAGAAATTGCTACCTTAGCAATAAGGCCGCCTGTGTTGTACTTTTATTCTGCTGTGTTGTCTGTCTTATTGTTTGTATTTCCTGAAGTGCAATAAAGTATGTTGAGTTGTATTGTATTGTATTACAGTGATTCGTATAATTTTTTCAATTTTATTTTATTAGACGCAACCCTGCAGTGGGTAGATGATGGCTGAAATGATGATGAACCCTGCATGTACGATATTATTTTATTCCTAAATACCACTTAATAATATAAAATAGATCAACAACTAGATAATGAATGAACATGAACATTTTATAATACGGTCTATCCATCGCATGACATCGAAAGTAGGGTAAATGAGCCTGTAGGCGCAGGCGCACCGAAACCGAACCAATTTGAGACATGCTACTACGCACGCGACATTCTCTACATACCCGATAATAGCTCTACATACCTGATAGTACAAGTACATACTGGGGTACATTCGGATCATCATAATTACTGAGATATGAAACTAAATATTACAACAGAGCTATGTCATTTAAAATTGTTTGCGATGTCTATCTCTCAATCACTGAAATAAGTTCATTTTATCATCACATCACGTGGTTACGAGTATAAACAAAGTTCTTCTATACTAAGGCTCGTATTTATAAAGCGCTCTCAAGATTGAGAGCAATATTAAGTATGAATTTGACAGATCGTTTTGTACTGAAATGACATTTCTGATTCAAACTCAAACTCGCTGTCACTCTTGAGAGCTGATTATAAATACGGGCCTAAGATAATACATCAATTTAGTCATCGCTCAGATGACAAGATCATGCTGCCTATTGACCACACAAGAAGGCATTTACCCCCAATTTCTAAAGTCCCATCCCCATGATACCTGGACTGTTTCATCTTATGTAGAGCAATTATTTATCTTCAAGCGTAAAAGGCTCTATGACCTTTCTGCTGAGCATAGAGCATTTCACGCGTGATAGATAATGCAATCTCGACTGAGATACAAGTGGGAAAGGGCCTTGCGGGGAGGACCACTCTGCGAAGATCATGCCCAAGGGCTGCTCCTAGCTAGAGGTCCGCGCCGCAGTCCAAAAGCCCAGCGGCGGCGCGCCGGGTGCGGGACCCGGCGCGGCGTGGCGTCGCCGGCGTGGGCTAGTTATTTTTAAAGATATTAAGGGGTGGGCGGGCAGTAGAAAAATCTCTCTTCAAGTTTAATAAAAAATATACAACAGGTAACATAAAGGGTATATGCATCGTGAAATGTGTGAATCTACCTATGAAACTGAACAACTTTCTCTAAGGAACATAAGTCGAAATACGAAAAAAAATAATTGAGTTCCCATACTAAAGTGCGCTATCAGCTAATGCGTTTTGTATGGAAGGTTATTTTTTTTTTGCGTTTTTTGACCTATGTTCCTTGGGGAAAGTTGTTCAGTTTCATGGGTAGATTCACGCCTATCTCGATGCATATACCATTTCTGTTACACGTTGTATATTTAAGAGAATCAAGTAGCTAAATTAGTTAGATTTTCCACGTATGTGTCGATTTCTTTTAGACTAGCGAAACGCGGGTCGAGCAAAGAGGCTGCGACAATATTTTCAGTCACAGGAAACCTTTTGTTCAGACTAAGATGCATCTGGTTTCTTAAACGTTGAATTATTAACGATTCAGCAACGTCGCATCGATATAGTAGACAACAACGCGTGCGTGAAACTTGGTTCGCGCGCAAAATTTGAACTCGGCGCCAATTTTTCTGTGACCCGGCGGCGGCGGCGGCGCGCCGGGGTCGCTCGGCGGCGGCACGCCGGCGTGGCGCGGACCTCTACTCCTAGCTAGAGAGTTGGTTTTTGTTCCTATCCGATAAGCTAAGCTCACACGAGCAAAGCACTCGCAATTTATTTTCAAGATCACATCGGTATCTATAGTCTACTTTAACGCAATAACTGTACCACGTGCCAGGACCTGCGCTCGCGCAGCTGGCAGTTACACGTCCCGGATGCAACGCAGATTGCTATCAAAATCTAGCGGGATTAAGACAGATCTAACTATTACTTGTTCTGTGGTTTGAGGCGGTTGGGTAGCTTAAGTAGTTTATCTTGGCTGCACCAAGCATTTATTACACCTAAGAATCTGATTTAACTTTCATTGGTATCGATTCGAGTGCACACAAAATCACTAAATGGCCACTTGTCATTGTCTATCCTGAGAGAACCGAAAGAGAAAGCAACAATTTTGGTTAAGATTTAGATAAGTCATGCTCTCCACGAATCGATAGCATTGTTGCAATGCCTAGAGTTCGTTTCCCTTTCAAGAGACTGGTGCAACAAAATTGTCAATCCTGAAATAAATATATACTAAAGATTATAGATTTTTTGTTCCAGGGTTGATATATTTAATTTACTACAGTTTTCTATTCCATTACATCACACATTTTTTACGATATGTTTCATTTCTTCCATTTCGTTCACTAGGTCATCAAAATACTAGTTTATATCATCAAACCCAAATTCTTGCTTTAAATAAAATTTATTAGATCCAGTTTACAGACCAGTCACGAATAAAAGACAAATTATGATCTCAACACTGACAAAACGTATCATTAGATTAATTTGTATAAAAGTATAAGCGAAATGTAATCCAGTAGTCATACTAATAAAGTTTAATTACCCAGTTATAAAGCCTTAGCCAGACAGACGTTGCGTGTTGAGCTGGGCCGCAAACTCAAAAAAAATGCTAGTCAAATACAAAAATGTAATACGACTATAAAATATTAATCATATTTTACAGTTAATCTACAAATTATGCAACTAAGTATACCATATTATAATGATTAGGCTTCGTCTGCAATAATTAGGCTTCAGAAGCAATGTCAGATGCTATCAGACTTGGATTATACAAAACATACTATGTGCGCTGTAGCATGATGCGGGTGACACCATGTCAAATGCATACATAATTTATAGCTATCACTTTTACACCTGTGATGGTTTTATATTTTTTACCTGTTGTCAAAGTCACCAAGCTACAGTGAACATGAACAAACTGTAGTCTTACCACAACTTATTCCAACTTTTTTATTATCTTGGTAGAAAGTTCGAATTTGAATGCATTGAATTACTGATAAGATTTAAAAAAAAATGTGCAATACGTAACTGTTTGCAGTTTGTCTGAATCTTTTAGTGATGATGTCTAGTCTGTAGTGATAAAAAGCTCGCAAGCAGATTTACGCACGACGTCCAACTTATGTCCGGTGGAGCCTTTAAAATATACAACCAGTTTAACTGACATCGTTTTAAATCAAAATAACACTTGTTTTGTAGATAAGGTGAATTACATAATATTGTTACGTTCGTACAAACCTATATTTAAATTAAATTCATGTAAATGATGGCATCTTATCTCTTTTAAAATGTTAATCGACAGAAAACTAGGTGAAATAATGGTGTCAATTTGTCCCATTAGCCTTTAGTCCTTTTTGGGTAGGTAAAGTGTTAATGACCTCATAATAGGGCTTCTATAGTATCCTCCTGAGACCCCACGGCCTCGCTTGATCGAATATGCCTTGAACAAGTACATTCTGTGACCCGTATTAATAATCGACTCTTGAAACTGACGGCGAGTTTGAGTTCGTATCAGAAATGTCATTTCAGAACAGAACGATCTGTTAATTCCATACTTAATATTGCTCATAATCTTGAGATCGCTTTATAAATACGGGCCTATGTTACCTTGTCCCTCCAAGCCCATCATGGAAGATCGGAATGATTAAATAACAAAAGTAATTTTGAGTTTAGTTTAAATTCACTTTCAAATAGCTAAATGCTTGTCATACATACGAAATAGTATGTTATGAGATGAAGACCTACGTCAAAACTACCGGAAATCTAGGTCGAGCACTTAGTTAACCCAAAAATGTTCAAAATAAATATAATGTTATTTGTTTACGAGAGCCAGTTAATTTTGTTTGTGTAACTGCTAAATTTTATTAATTACTGAAGTGTTATGCAACTACTTAATAAAAAAAATATATGTGGCCCTAAGTATCTTTGGATTTACCCTTAATATTTGATTAGGTGTCCAATAAAATTAATTTATAATTTTATTTATTCAGTCTGCTTTTGTAAGATTTAGTGGATGGAAATAACGTAATTTAGACCGTAGACGTTCTGCCTGCCCCGTAGGTAGGCTTTACAATGTGGCTTTGCGAATGTGTGCATTAGATACGTGACAAATATTTCATACAAAAGCTTCCTACAACGTCCGGACAATACCTTACAGTGAGCATCTATCAGACGATTGTTAGCGGTATATATAGGTAGTGACAGTTAGCTCACGAATATTGGCGATTTACGGTACATGATGTAAGAAATCGGGTGGGTAAAGTAAAGATATAGGTATCCATAGTCCACTTATAGATAAATAAATGTATTTGTATGAAATATCTATCTCTCTAAAATTGATATAAATTGGTCCTCAGACATGCATGCAGTTCCTAAGCCATTGACACTCTAAATGCCCCTTAAGGAGTATAAGCGTGACTTTGTGTAGGTATGTATGAGATAAGGTTCAGATTGAAGACATATACGTTGATGTAGGCTAGTAAACATTACCTTTTAATTTGTTGAGCATTACTTATTAAAAATATACATACATACATAAAATCACGCCTTTATCCCTAATTGGGTAGGCAGAGCGAAAACGACCGAAAGGTCATTCCGCCACGTCTGACAAGTTTTGAGGGTTATTTCAGATGGTCATGTGTATTGCTATAGTGAGAGGTTGTCAGGCCCATTGCCTAAATTGCAATACATTAAAACCCTCGAATCCCTTAGCTGATTTTTACAGCATGCCCGGGAGGAGATGCAGCTGGCACATTCTATGTTTTTCTATCACTCCCAGTCCAGCATGGAAAAATATTCTATGAAATAAAACTTGTATCAACCAGAAATCAAAAGTAACACACTGCACATCATGTTATTAATTTATATATTTAACAGTTTAATTTAATCTGTCACAAAGTTAGTCCATTTATTAAGATAAATCACTTTTTTCTATCCTTATAATTTTTCTTTCCTCTCATAAAATTTACATAATTATGTTTAAAAATAATTAATTATGTTAATTTTTAGCTCAAACTAAGTGGTTTACTGATGCTAGATCAATACTGATATTTCCTAATATCAATTTAGCAATTTCACTTAGATATAAAGTAAATATCTTGCTTTCTTCTATCAATTTCTAAATGGTACCTATTTTTTTCTTCCGGTGTTTTAGTTTTCTAGTGTTTATGCATAATTTAGGTATTAAAATTGAAAACGAATATCATTTAGCACTTTCGTAACAGTCTATAGATTTTTCTTTAATATTTATAGTATGTGTTTTTTTTTTACTTTATTAGAATATCAATTAATGTTCTTCTAAGTAGGTAGGTAGATTAGATACATAATTTGGGTGAGTCTGGTAAGGCTTTTCCTTATTCCTTCGCAATTTCTCTATTTTGTTGAATAGTTGTTCAGTTTAATGATTAGGTATAGTGTTTTATATATTTAGGTCAAAGAAAGCTCATTAAGCAACCAACTTTTCCAGATTTCAAAAGCGCTAATTATACGCTATTTGCCTACTTGTTAAATCAGCACCTTTATATGAAATGTCAAAAACGCTTTTTTGAATGAAAATATGACGTCACTCGCAAAATGTGTATTTGTTTTTTAATTTATGAATGAGATCCACAGTATTTTAGCCATCAGATTTAAGTATAAAAGTTTTGAATTATTTAGCCACCCAGTCATCATGCCTAAGTATGCATTTTTTGGGAAGTTAGAGGTTATTAGCTTAATATGCTTAAATTACAATAAATTTTTCGCACCTGTCAATAACTTTTACATAATAATAATAATTATTATTTCAAAAGAACGTTTGTTTATTCGATGTTCTTCTTTTAAAACAGATCAATGGATCAACGTGACTATCATTTGAGGACCAATAATAAATGGAATATTTTTTTTTACTTAAAGGAAATATTAAGGAAATCTATCGTATCATAGATGACAATTACCATACGACATTTATAATTAAAAATATTCATATCGGGCATAGATTTTGGTTTTAATACTACATAAAATAATTTTAGAATCATCACTCACTAACCGCAAAAGACAAATAGATACAAAAAGATACATTTTCTTTGATATAATAAATCATTTTTCTTTACATTCAAAATGTCTACAAAATGATTATCTGTCTAAACTTTATAATCGTAATCATCATCCATATCTCCATTTCAATCATATTCATGTCAAAATGATTTCGTTAGTCAATTAAGTTCAAATTAATCAAAGACTAAAAGCCTTAATCAAAAGTGCTAATCCAGTTATTTTAGGATATTCAAATCATAACGTTACAATTTACGTTTGCATTTTAAAATCAAAGGCGTGTGTGGAACGTGATGCTATGTTGTGTAACTAAGGCTCGTATTTATAAAGCGATCTCAAGATTGAGAGCAATATTAAGTATAGATATGACAGGTGGTTTTGCACTGAAATGACATTTCTGATGCGAACTCAAACTCGCTGTCACTCTTGAGTGCTGATTATAAATACGGGCCTAACTGGTTTGGAACATTACTGTAGATATTGAGGAAGAAGACCGATAGATATGTTTTTATTTAGAGATCGCATTGATTTTTAGAACTCTAAATATTTTGATAGACATTTCGGAAGATGATTCTTTAGAAATTATTAGATTGTCAAAGTTCTTTTGGACAATAAAGAAATCAAGGTTCATTTTTTATTTTGAGTGCTGAAATAGATTCTACTTAGTAGAGGTATGGAATCTGAACTTGAATCACGAGCCGGTATTAAAAATTGTCACAATTTGAAATAATAAAAAATTTACACAAACATGTAAAAAAATGTTTGATAAAGATAGACCTGTGTATGAAAAACTTTTACAAATAAAAAAAATATATTTTATTTGAATAACAAGTCGTATGTTGTTCACACTTCATTCAATTGAAACTATTACCTAATATTTGCAACAAATCAACATACTAAGAAAACAATAATTAACTTAACACTAGAAATTTTAATAATTGCCTTTTAAAGATCTATTTGCACGATCTAACAAAATTATCAATACACGATCAATAGTCATTTCATTTAGACATGTAACCAATAAAATAATTGATAACTTCAAACCTGATAATTATCTCACATCTTATATTGATTATGTAAACACTATAAATAACCATATTGTACAGGTTATATTTATCTACTAAATTGAAAACCTAAACATAGGTAGAGAGAACCTATAGTACCTACAATAGATAAATAAATGTACCTTATGTTTCAATTACCTAACTGAAATTATGCAGGAAAAACCCTAGACTTTATTATTATTATAAAACCGCATCATGCTTTGTAATATACCAACATATTTATTATCAATAGTACACCCAAACCTTCAAAAACTTCGATCCAGGGAATGTAGGAGATGGTACGTTTTATATTATTATCGTTCCCTGTCCATTCATTAGACAAGATTGGCATAAAATATACCTATAAGTTTAACGTGAATATAAAAGTTGATCAAAGCTTAACCGGAACTAGTGAAATGAGTGTTTTATTATAAATTAACATGGAGTTCCATCAAGAAATTACGACACAAAGTATAACATACTTAACCTAATGAATTTAACCATTATATCACGATTACAAGTTTAAATCGGCCAGTAAATAATAAAACACTTTTATTATAAACGTTTTATTATAAATTCACGGTAAAACTGTTTATCTGTTTGTTTGGTAACTTATGTTAATCAGTGAAAGTTGACTTTACCTAGAAATAAACGTTTATGGTGCGTAAAACGGTTGTATCTTGGCAGTTTATGGAAACAAAGGAAACTAAATGGGCATGTTTCTATTAATTTTATGGTACGATGGCAACGACATATATCTTTATTTTGAGCTGTGGTTAGCTGAGGCTAAGCAATGCAAGAAGCAAGCAAGGGTCTAAATTGCGACACCGTATTTTATTTTCATTGGAAACCGCCGCCGAGCAGTTTGCTGTGTTCGGTCGGCATGTAGAGTATCAGCTCCTACCATTAGCTTTCTGGGTGAGCTCGCGGTTACGGGGTAGACTATAATTAATCTAGTAAAAGGAGTCTTCGCCAGCTTTCAAATATTGTGGACAATTTCATGGAATGATAGAAACTGGATGGAAATGGGTAGGTAGTGCTATAGTAGTGACAGGTTGATCATCGCCTAAATTGCAATACACCAAATCCTCGACTCCTACCGATTTCTATGCCCAGAGTCATCATCATCATCAGCTCATTTACGTCCCCACCGAGGGCCACGAGCCTTCCCAGAATTTGGATACTCAGAGTATACAATATTTCATTTGGTTTTCTATAACCCAGTCCAAAAATAGGAAATTTTTCAGGTTAAAAAACCTACATCAAGTTAAAAATAACTTAACTTAACCTGAGTTAGGCCTACGCCTTAGAGGCGACTTCCAAAAATTAAAATAAATATTTAAATAATTAAAACCAAATTAGTAAATTATAAATCAGAAATGTTTATTGTAAATTAATTTATGTAAACTATAAATGAAATTTTGTAATGAAATCTATTATATTATTTTAATTAAAACTATATAATATTGTAAATACTTCTATTCATTTGTGGTAGAATAAATGCTATTTTTATTTTATTTTAACTTAACCTGAGTGAGTTACGTTTAATCGGCAGTTTGCCACGCCGTTTGTTAATCTATGTTAATCAAAGCAAGAAAGCGAAAGTTACCGCTAACAGTCTCAAATTGATGTGGTTTCGGCGAAAACCGTTGTGTCGTCTTTAATTGCTGTTGTTGCTCTCTGATGTAATGATTGTGGATGTTGTCGAAGTTGTAATTACATGAACTTATTATTTTTGGTAATAAAACGTTGTGCCAGCTACCTTTTTTTCTGGGCTATACATGTAGTATGCTAAAAGAAAAAACACCTGGGACGTTCAACATTGTTTGAGATTATACATATATACATACATAAAATCACGCCTTTATCCCTAATGGTCATTCCGCCACGTCTGACAAGTTTTGAGGGTTATAACTTATAACAGATGATTTTGCACATTGCTATAGTGACGAGTTGTCAGCCCATAGCCTAAATTGCAATACCTACAAGAAACCCTCGAATCCCTTAGCTGGTTTTTACAGCCTGCCCGGGAGGAGATGCAGCTGGCACATTCTATGTTTTTCGATTACTCCCAGTCCAGCATGGAAGTCAAGCTTTGTGGCAGGATGAAGAGATAATCAGGGTGTAAAAAAAAGTACTGCGTTCCTTTAAACCACATGTTCTACTGATGATACCAAACAACCTTCCCAAAGCACAAAATTTTTAGATCGAAATAAAATTTTTCCTTGTCCATACAAAACTGCAGATCCTGGAAAGCATCTTTGTATGGGAAAGGCAAATTTTTTTTTTGACCTAAAATTTTTCTGCTTTGGGATTATTGTTTGGTATCATCAGTAGAACATCTGGTTTAAAGGAACGCAGTACTTTTTTTACAACCTGTATATTCTGTGGTCATGTTCTAAATACGAGTAGGTATATCTAGCTAATAAAGGAATTTGAGAGAGGTTGTTATGTAATTAGATAATAGGCTGACAATCCGTCACTACTGTCAAATACTGAACAATCTGATACCATATTTGCAATAGCGGGAGAATTATTATTCTATTTAGGCATAGGTGTACTTACGTTCTACCTACCCGGTAAGAAAATTCATGCGTGAGTTTATGTATGGCCTAAGCTGTGTCATTCGTAATAAGTAATAACTGTGAATCGCTCTTTATGTAACCTTTATAGATGTCTTAGGAGTACACAGGAACTTTTAATTGTTAGTTATCGTTGTGGAAGCGGTGCAATTGGCCCGGTGCAAGAATTAATGGTTCTTCCGCCATTTTGAAATAGTTGCCAGCTGTAACGACTGTTGCTAAAAAAATGTATATTGCAACTTAATGTTTAAACACAGTTTATATACGTATATAAAATTATGTTGTAAGTCAGCAATAGTAAAAGAACTAAAAATAAGTTAACATTTTGAGAATCGGCTTGAGAGATTGTAAAGATGAAGGATAATATAAAATGTGGATGGTTATAGTAAAAAATTAAATAACTTCACTTCACTATCTAAAGTATGCCTCTTTTCCATAATTTTCAAGCCAGTGGTCAGCTTTGTGGCAGGATGAAGAGATGACACATAATAAAAAGGATATTGACTCCACACATTATAAAATGTACCAGCTACTCAATCCTCAATCTACTAGAAGTATCATTCGTAAACCGCAATATCAGTTGCAATTTAGGGGACATTTTATGGCAACGTAAAATTTTCTGAAAAATTTTGCGCTCTATCATGAGCCAGCCATTTTAGCAAAAACCTACTGCCTACTACCAGCGCTATCACATGCTGAGCTAGGAACCTTTTCGATATCTATTAGGCTTGGTATTTAGTTTTACATACATACATACATATAATCACGCCTTTATCCCTATTGGGGTAGGCAGAGCAAAAACGACCTAAATAAAGGTAATTCCGCCACCTCTGATAAGTTTTGAGGATTATTGCCGATAGATCTGTATATTGCTATAGTGACAGGTTGTCAGCCTATCGCCTAAATTATAATACTGAAACCCTCGAATCCCTTAGCTGGTTTTTACAGCATGCCCGGGAGGAGATGCAGCTGGCACATTCTATGTTTTTCTATCGCTCCCAGTACAGCATGGAAGTAGTTTTAAGTTGTCTAAATTATAACATCTATGGTAGGTAGCGAATAATTGCTTTTTCTTTCTTTACTTATATTCCTAGACGATTGCTTACAGCACAGTGTAGTAAGATTAATGTTTATAGAGATTGCGATGGCGGAACCGTACCACATCATTTGTTATCTGCTACCTGATTGAGCTAATGTAAGACATTTCCCTCTGCGATCTAGATTATATGAATCGGCTACGATTTTATTCGAGTTGCAATTATTTTGCAATCTAATTTAAATAAGAAAATATACCTGTGATTAGATATTACTTTTTAAAGCATTACCATAATGACTTGTAAATTTTATTTCAACGAAAAGCCTATGTATTTAATTTGTAGGAATTATTTAACTTTCGCGGTTGTTCATTACAATTAGATTATTAATTTGAACGGGATTAAAAATATCGAGGAACCAAAAAATATAATCGTGGTTATAATCCCGTTCAAAATAATAATCTAATTATTTAAATTTTTATTTATTTCAACTAAATAAATAAGGTGCGGCCTCACACAGAACAATGATCATGCGGTGACCAAATCCAAAGCCAGATGCTCATTACACGTGAATATGCTTACTGAGGACGCATCATAGGCTCGTATTTATAAAGCTATCTCAAGATTGAGAGCAGTATTGAGTAGGGATTTGACAGGTCGTTTTGTACTAAAATGACATTTCTGATACGAACTTAAACTCGCTGTCACTCTTGAGAGTTGATTATAAATACGGGCCTTAGACAAACATTTTATCCGCCACTTATGATTTATTCTTAGACTTCACTTGACATACTGTGAAAAATAACAAACCAAAATTCAACCACGGGCAGGCTTTGAACTAACTTTTAATTGGCCACATGTAGCTAGGTTAGGTATTTCAAGTTAAACTTAAAAGTACTTGTCCATGGACGATTTTTTTGTTATTTCTCATATTTTACAAATTATTAATTCTTGTGAGTGCAAAAACACATAGAAAATTACATTCTGTGAACTTTATCAGTATTATTCTCATAACATTTACCTAAAATTTGTTTTGCAATTGTTGCAGGTGTTCAGGGTAGTGGCAGGTGTCTCAAGATGCTAGTGGACACTGGGCCCGAGGCCCAGCTACCGGACGAGAAGTAAGTACCTACACTACACACATATTTAACTCAAATTGACTAAGATGTGGGATCTTAGGCCCATATTAATAATCAGCACTCAAGAGTGACAGCGAGTTTAAGTTCGTATCAGAAATGTCATTTCAGTACAAAACGACCTGTCAAATCCATACTTAATATTGCTCTCAATCTTAAGATCGATTTATAAATAAGAGCCTTAGAATTTGACAGTTTGAATCTTAGGCTCGTATTTATAATGCTATCTCAAGATTGAGAGCAATATTGACAGGTTATTTTGTATTGAAATGACGTTTTTGATACGAACTCAAACTCGCTGTCACTCTTGAGATCTTTAGTTTGTTAAAATAAATCCTGATGCATAAAGATATTCCATAGTTAGGATCTACCATGCTGTACAGGGCTCTCTTAAACACCTATTTTCTTGGGTGTACTCTAAAAGATGGTTTAGGGGCTCCAAGGTTCCAGTGAATTGCAATTAGGTCGAACGGCTGACAACCAGCTTTTTTGTGGCAAATTTGACTATTAAAGCAAAAGGGATAAGGGCATAAATTTCTTGTATGGGTTTAATATATCTACAGGGTATCCCATAGATAGTTGAACTAATAATAAAATCAAGCTCATAAAGCGTAAGGAACGAAGCGTAAACTGATCATCCCCCCCCCAAATCATCTCATCTGACAGCTCACTCTCTCCGCTTCTACGCAATAGAAATAGGTGTTTTTCTGCACACAAATGACTATATAAGGTAGATAGAAGTAGAGTGATCTATGTTATGTATACTATTTCTTAATGGTTTATGTGACCACGCGTCAAATAGTATTGCTTTAAATGGTTGCTTCAGTTTTGAAGGTCCGAAATGTTGGTAAATGGGTTGCAAAACCCTCAATTTACAAGCGAATGCAACCTTTTACACGAACAAAGTCGCAGACACCAGCTGGTTAATAATATATGGTAACTAATAATAATAACAATATTATTATTTTGTTAAATTGTTTGCTTAGGTTAATTAGGTTGCCAGTGTTGGTTTAAAATATGACATCAGAAAGTAGTTTTACTGGATAACCCACACGACAGAAGGATGGTTCATTAAAATTAAAATATCAATAGTTTTTAATTAAAATTTCTTAGTTTCGTTCTTTCTTAATGCATCATTTTGATACTTTTTAGAAATTATTTCTTTTTATTGCTCATCATTTATAGGTAATATCGGTACCCTATCTATCATATACAGAAGAGAGAGCTAAAAAACGATAAAACCCAGACAGAAAAAAAAACCTTTTAAAATGTTAGTGGAACCAAGATATTTGCAATGGCCGTCACGCACCTTCCACTAGTATAAAGTTTACGGAAGCCACGAGAAATGCTTTTAAAATTCAATGACCACCATTTAATCCCGCACAATAGGCTAGTTGAAATAGCTAATAATAGACTCATGTGCAAACGCCGCGCCACCGGTCAAGACGCGTATGCGCACACTGTGACGACAAGAATAAGAAACTGTACAGATACAACGCTTCATACAAAGCTGGCGTCCTGCTACGTCTGCCTTTATGCCCGCTCCGAGCCATAGATAGGCACATTCATATTAAGATACACGAATATCGCCCGAAACGTCATTGAAGTACCTAATGTTTATTTCAGCGCGCGCTACGGCGTGGCAGGTACGTCTACGGTCGAGCGTCGCGTGTGCGAAAATCGCAGTAAATCTAGTTTTTTTGTTCAAAATATGAACATTAAAAAGAAAATTAGACATATATACCTACTATAAAAACTCGAGATAATTACTACAGACTTGTTTTTTTACTTTAATACTGTTTATTCTAGCAATATCGTCATTATAATCAAGAAAAGGAGGCAAATTTTTGATTTTTTTCTATCGAGGAAAGTTCAAGTAATCGTGTATCTAAGACATATACAAATTAATTTGAATATACATACCGACATATTAATTTTATAACTAACACTTTAGCATGAACGATACTGCACGCCTCCGAAAATTTCGTAATTTCATTTCGGTCACACGATGGCCTCTTAAGTCTCGTAGATTATACCCCGTCCACTGATGTCCCCGTACGTACAATGATTACTGATGACAGCACATATAAAATGTCATTTTCTGCATACAACTTGTATGAGCTGTCAGTAATCATCTTATAATGGACGGGGTGTACAACATCGATCTTCGGAAAGCTTGTCGCCTCTTTTTAGGTATAGTAAATGTTGCACTATCGATTTTATTTACTTCCTCTATGCTATCGACTTTTGAAACGAATTGGGTGCTGTCGCGTAATTGTGGCTTCGTAGTGCGTTATCTTTGTCGCACTTGGACAACTACTATCAAAAGTAAAATAGGACATAGACGATAGACGCTAAAATTAACCGTTTTTCCAAAGTTCTATAAGATTTATATGAGATTGCACACTCTTAGTGTATGACGTCTTCCTATTCCTATCACTTTTCTGCAATAGTAGTTCGCTATCTCGAAGCTTTCTATCTGTACGGTTCCTTACTCTAGTGCTACGATGGTCAGTTTTTGTTGCCGAGCCCACTGGACCGACGACGATATGGATGCTTTCGTTTTACGCGAGATGTGGGCGATATTATGAGTAAGCGAGTAGGTTTTAATGAGCTATCAGAAACTGTAATAAGGATGGCAAGAAGAGCAATTCGTCGACGTTTAGAGTTCGTCGACGAGTTCTTTAAATCAGTGGATAGGATCTGAAATGCGTTATAAATCATGCGGCTGTCAAAAATTTGGCCATACGCCAAATGCGACATGACATGACTCTTGTAAAAAGTCGACGTAAAAAGCATTGGTGGCGAAATTTCCACCCTGAACGTTTAAAAGGTGTGTTTCATGCTTACCTTAAGTGATGATGTATGCATCGCTACACATGGACAATGGAACCGTGTTGGTTATCACCTTTTTTGTATTGAAAAAATCAAGTAAAATTTATTTTCATCTACTTTCAGATGGTGACGTGTGACAGCGACACTGTCGGCGGGTTCCGGCTGGGCTCCCGAGACGACGAGCCGCGCCGGCCTCGCCCGCCCAGCGTGTCTTCCCTTTCGCTCTACAAACAGAAGATCGACGCTCTCTTCGATGACAGTCGCTCTGTAAACAGCCTGCCTTATGGAGCAGAAGAAACGGCCAGGAGAGATAGCAAGGTATTTCTTTCTCGCCCGCTCAGCGTGTCTTCCGTCTCGCTCTATAAGCGGAGATTGACGCTCTCATCGACGACAGTCGCTCCGTGAGACCAGAAGAATTAGCCAGGAGATAGCAAGGTATGTCTTTCTCGCCAACCCTCTTGCTCTACAAGCAGAAGACCGATGCTCTCTTCGACGACAGTCGCTCTGTTAACAATTATGAACCAGAAGAATCTACCTGGAGAGATAGCAAGGTATGAAATCATCTTCTTGAAATAAATTCAAGAAATGAGACAAAAAATATGTTTTAGGCCGTTTACGCACTGCCATCCGTATTCGGTTCGTATCCGAGAAATTATATGGAAGCTGTCAAAAATTTTCGCGCCAATCCATACAATTTTTCTCAAATTCGGATCAGATTCGGACCAGTGCGTAAACGCTCTTACACTAACTATATCAACCACCAAGGTAGTCCTTCATTTGCAAACAAAAAAGAAGAAAACTAATACGAAAAAGAAGAAAACTAATACGCCATTGTCCGTCTATCTATCTAAACTTATAAAATCGTTTGTCCTTACTGACTGACTGACTGACTGATTCATCAACGCAGAGCCTAAACTACTAAAGCTAGAACCGTGAAACTTAGAGAGCAAATTTCTTCTATAACGTAACCTTCCACTAAGAAAGGATTTGCGGATTTCCCCCCCCCCCCCCCCCCCCCTAAACGGGTAAAAAGGGGGGTTAAGGTTTGTATGAAAGTCCGTCAATTTTGAAGGTAGGATCACCAAATTTTGTAATTAATACGTGTTTCAGCATTTTTGTATTTTTCACCCCTAAGAGGGTTAAATAGGGGATGGAAGTTTGTATGGAAATTCCGTCAATTTTGATGAGAGGATCTTCCAATTTTATTTTTGGGCTAATAATTAAAAAATAATGAACAGGTGTTTCAGCGTTTTTGTATTTTCCACCCCTAAGGGGGTTAAATAGGGGATGAAAGTTTGTATTGAAATTCCGTCAATTTTAAAGGTAGGAACGCGCGGGAACTCAATCCCACGGGAAAACTCTTAGCTTCGGGTGAAACCGCGGGGCGAAAAGCTAGTTAGGTATATGCTGGTTGGGTAGGAGATATAGAAATAAAAGCCTGATAAATGCAGGAAGGATAATTTATAGTTTGTCAAACATTGAACTTGAATAGCACCTCCGTGAAGTCATTGTCACGCTCGTGGTTCCTAATTAGAGCTGAAACAACTACACACCTGATAATTTTCCCCATTGTCTGTTTCCAGATCGGCTCAAACGCCCGCGACAGCAAAACGACTATCTATGAAGATGACAATTACTGTCAGAACAAAATCAGCAAGATCAACAACCAAGTGCAGGACCGCATAGAAAGAATGTTCCAAGATATGGCGGGAGAGTCCAAGCCAACTAGCGAGAGCATAGGGGTCCACATGTTCAGTGTCCACTATCTGGGCTCAACTCCCTTACACAGCAAAGTCACCAGTTTATCTGGTCTCCAAACTCCCTTGAAAGATCTATACTTTGCTTACAGAAGAAACTATCGCCACAAAGGTGCCCTCACTGGCCGACTAGAAATCTCAAAAAGTGGACTAAAAGTCAGATATAAAGGAGATAAAGGAGACCTGGAACAACTTAACCCCTTCCCCACGATAGCTGTCTGGTCCGCCGTCAAATTCGTAGTTCAACCTTCAGAAGAGGATCACCACGATCTAAGCTATGCGTTTCTACCCCTCATCACTGACCCTGACCAAATCGACAAATATGCATTGTTCAGAACCCTAGATTCATCTGACAAAAAATACATCCTCTCCTACAACGAAAACTCGCATTCCCCCCTTTTCGCTGTTGTGATGAGGAAGATAGGCGTCGCCAAGCAATTGGAGTGCCATGGGTTTGTATGCCAGACTACCGAGGACGCTATCGTGATAGCGGCCACGTTATACAAATCTCTCATGTCACACATGAGCCGGCAAGGCCACAACGAGAAGAAGAAACTGAGGAACCGGAACGGAGTCAGCTGTATGAGCGTAGCTAGCAGTGTGTCACCGAATGACGTCCCTGTTAGACCTCCGCGTACTAAGAAGCGCAGCACGTCTTCTATGAGTGGAGACAGTGATAGAGCGGACGGTTTCTCTGCCAGCGAATCCTTTCACGAAAAACCAAAATTAGAAAGAACCAAAAAGATTTCATCAGAGAGTCTTCCACCGCCTCCAGCTCCACCTCCATCCATTCCTCCATCAGACCAAAAACGTATCACTGTTGAAGAAGTGAAAGCTAAATTAGATTCAATTAAACACGACACTAGTGGAAGCGAAACTCACGACTCCAAAAAGTCAATGGTGAAAATTATCCCAAACAATCCTAAGCTACAGAATCTTACCAAGAAACCTAGTAGTAGTGAGTCTTCAGTTCGGAGTAAAGTGTCAGAAAAGATTGAGCTGTTTAGAGAGCTGGAGAGACGGAAGAACATTCAGAGACCACCGACGTTACCACCACCCATACCTATAAAACCTCCAACTGACTCCGTAGCCTTGGATCCTTCAAAAGAACCTTTAAGAAGAACGCAGAGTCAACGAAAATCACTCAACGATTCCGGTGACATCTTAACAAAAGTAGCCATCCCGCGTTCAGGCAGCTTTCTTAACGCCGGAGGACTGACGCGGTATAAATCGATCGGCCACAGGTATGTTGGTTTCACTAGATTGATGCTGTAGTTTCCTTCGTCTTAATTTCTCACATGATCGATTAGCTTGAGCACTAGAAATAACTCACTAACAAGTGCGAATAGAGCGCGGTCGTTCGAGTGTTTCGATTACATTGCATGCTTGTAATTGCATTGCATACAGTAGTTACATTCTTCTCTTCTAATGTTAAAGCTACTATTTCTTCCAATTACAAGCGTTTTGAAACACTTGGCCAATATACACAGAAAATGCGTATACCTGTGTAATAATATGTTAATTATCATGTTGTAAAAATATGTTCGTTTGCATTTCAGAAACAACGGAAAGAAGGGAGGCGGTTCACCGCTAGGGTTCAATGAACTTTTCAACGAATTCAAAGTTCAAGAAAATTTACATTCGATGGATGAAATCCTAAATGCCATAATAGACGCAGAAGGAATGTCCTTCAACGACTTAAAACCGATATACAAAGAGTTTCTATTAAAGTTAGCAGTGACTTTGACGAAAGACGAAATATTTCAACATAGTAAAGCGATAATGAAGAAACAGAAAAAGAAAATACTGAGAAGGAATAGTGTGTTCCAGAACAAGAGAAGAAAAATCTTCAAAGGAGCAAGCGGTCTTCGGATGGTATTCCGGATGCCTTTCGGGAAAGATTTGCGAAAGCAGAAAAAGAAGCAATTAGATTCTTTCGAATTGAATGTTGACAGCAAAGACCCGATTTCTGAGAGTTCAGTTTCAACGTCAAGCTACGATCTGAGACAGTTTAGACCCAAAGAGCCTGTATTGCCTCCACCGAAGCGACAGCAGATGAGGCAACGAAACTCCAAACGATCAGAGAAAATGGTACACGTATCAAAACGAAACGGGAAGGTTTCTCGACCTGGAGAACGAACATCCACATCTGAAGATTCAGATTTCCTGACTCTAAGCAACCGTCTTGGTTGTCAGAATCGGAATAGCTCCAGTGGTTACGTATCATGTTCTGAATGCGAATCAGAGAGCTGCATTGATAGATGTTACTGCTCGTTGAAAGATTGCAAGTCGAAGTGCTACTGTTCTGCAGCTGACGTCCAAAAGGATTCAGCGAAAGTTCGGCTTTTGGGCAAAAGCAAAAACTGCAAAGATTGTTCGAAGTGAGTATCAATTTAAAACTTTTACACGAACCATTCCATCATGTCATCATACATTTTCTGCATGCGTAACATGACTCATCTAATTCTTCTTAAGCAGTCTGCTAAAACTACTTTGCAACTAAATTTTACTTTCACGTTTAGGATTTACAATTATTATTTTAATTCCAGACAGATCTGATAATACAAGATGAATGTTAATTTAATTAAGTTTTTGTACTTTGAGACCAAACTTGAAAGTCACTACTTTCATATTGTTCTAATACATTTCATTTACCCCTAATGGGCTCATCTTGAACGGCTGTTGCTTTAATTTCATTTATAAAATCATCTTAAGTATCATCAATAGATTTTGTACTTTATTCGTCATCATTCGTCGTCGGTTTCTTTTGGCTCCATTGAGTGGATTTACTTGTGGTAGAAATGAAATGTGTGCGTGCTATTTAGAGCATGACACGTCCGTACTTCGCTTCGTCTCAGCTGTAACTGAACTAAATTACAACTATTTACAGTTGACTTTAAATTAATCATTTCACTGGGATTCGAAGTTTTTGCTACTCTCGTTAACGCACGCTCGAATTTATGCGGAATTAATTAATAACAAGTCTCAAACGTTTAAAATTCTATTTGGAGAAACCGAAATTTTTGATGATTACGAGATGCGTTCTCAACGATGTTGCGTAAAATACGATTTAAATACATCTTGTATTATAGACAAAGATTTTTAAGGGCCGTATTTATAATCAGCTCTCAAAAGTGTCAGCGAGTTTGAGTTCGTATCAGAAACGTTATTCCAGTACAAAATCACCTGTCAAATCCGCACTCAATATTGCTCTCAGTCTTGAGATAGCTTTATAAATACGAGCCTTAGACTCGGGTCACACTTAGTACCAACAAACACCGTCCTCTTCTAAGACAACACTATCACTCATTAGAATGGTGGTTGTATTGTATAGGTATAGTTATAACAGATAATTTATTTAATTTTTAATCAATATTATCGTCTGATCTAAGTTCTAATCATTGCCATTGCTTGTAGTGTATAATGTTATCGGTAATGTTTTTTTTTTTTTAGTTTCGCTACTGATTTTTTTAATAAATGCATAATAATAATATTATAATCTTTACTTCTCTCATTTCCAGAGACTTCTACGAGGGCGACTTCAGCTACTGTTCCTGCGACTCCGAGAGTTGCGCTGACAGCAACAAGTGCTACTGCACTGGCCCTAGAAAAGGCATGCAGAGCTCCCAGAGTCTGGAGTACTTGAAGAGTCCTTCACAAAAGACCTATACGGATAGGCTTAGGAGAGCCTTTGATGATCATGATGGGAAGAAGAGTAGCAGGGCTAGGTATGCGAAGAGATTTGTCTTCCAAATAAAATTAAGATTAGGATGATGATTAAAATTATTAAAATGATATCGAGGATAATGATTTCACCTTCAGCATTTTCTTTTCAAACACAGTGGTAGTACTATATTAATTCTGTGACAGTCAGTGGCATGGCGAACACTTATGGTAAACTTACCGTAACCCATAACACGAGTTCAATACGGAATCTCGACGCACGCTATCTCGAACCCACGTTTACGTCAAAAAAAATTACTGCATCTCGACACACGCTACTAAAGGTGCATATGACACAAGCGGGCAACAAAGAACGTTGATCACTGTGAGACCTAACCTAAGGCAGATTGCCTAACGTTGGCTTTAGGCAAGAATGCAGAAGTGCAAACATTACCCGCTTGTCAGCACAAGAAGTTGAAAGGTGGTGCTTCCCTAGGCAAGCATTGTACAAAACTAGAGTTGAAACTTAAAATAAATCCTCCCTTTTCCAGGTCGAGTGTAACATCCCAGCGCCGCCGAGAGGACAGGCGGCAACGTGCGCGCAGCTCCGACAGCTTGGCGCTTGACTACGAGCTACTGCTGCAAAACAAAGCTACCAGAGACACAGCGAGGAACATGCAGAGATTGACAGGTAAAGAACTTCTTTCCTATTCGATTTAGCCACCCACATTGTAGTGTTAGAAATGGCCTACTATGGCATATTTAACGTGTTTAATTATGGCGTATTTTATTAACGTGTTTGGCAGGTGAAATAGTACTTATCTGCATCTGCATTGTAAGATTGTTCGTTTTATCACGGAGAATGCTCCTGATCACTGGATTTTGTTTTATTATAATACAAGTAAATAATATAGGTAGTCATTCTGGTACTGAAATAAAATCATAATTCATAATTGAATCTCTTACTATTGTTCGCATCGCAACATTTTCTCATACAAAAGACATCAACGCGTTCAATTTTATTTCAAAATTTTGTGTTCTATGATTAAAACTTATTCTTGTCTCCAATTCTGACTACTTTAGTTCTTTCCTAAATAAACACAAAACCATCTTGATTCCAGTCCGAAGCACAGGCGCGGGCTCCCATGACGCCCTGAGCGTAAAGAAATCCGCCGAGATGGCAGCCCTTTTTGCCGACGTAAGGCTCTCCCAGCGGACCGACGTGCGCTCCCTGGCCGGGGGGCGCAGGACTAGACCTCCGCCCCTGCCCCCGTCGCCACCAAGGGCCATGCCACCCTTGGCGAGGATGTTCGATCATAGACCGCTAAGTAGGAACGCTAGCCTCGAAGACACTTTGGGGTATTTGCCGTAAAAGGTATTTTTAAATTAAAGATGATTTTTTTTTATGAATTTTTATTCTACTTTATTTTAGTGTGATTTGGACTTAAAATTTGTTGTTTTCTCTATTTTGGGTTTGGGAGTATGTGATTATGTGTATTTATTGTGATTAATTTTATTGTCAAAATTATCTCAGCTATTGTTTAATTGTGTATGGTATGTATAAAACTCTTAATTATTTTATTCTAAGTATCTTGTGTGATGTCATCTTACTGTCTCATAAAACGTATACCACCTTATTAATAAAAAATAAGGAACATAAGTATATCGTATAGTTAATAAACTATGTATGTAGTTATTTATTTTTAAAATAACCTTTTTATGCATAGGTGCAATATTTAAGTGCAATATATTGAGTCAAGTTTATTTTATAGTTTTTCGTGTGTATTTTAATTATCATGATAGTCTTTTACTATGGAACGATATTGTGATTTCAGACGTAAATATGTAAATGATATGTAAACGCCTGAATTAATTGTTGTAGCAAAATTACTATTTTAAGTTTTGCCATTATAATTTTATCAGGCGTTCATAAAAATATTGTTATTTGTTAAAAACCGAATATCCAAAAAATTCACCATCATCAGTATTTAACTAACCGATTATATCTACTGTTTTATCTTTAAATGTTGATTTTGGAAATCGTTTAGAATATACGTCGTTTCATAGTACTTACGTGTATAGACTTAGGAATCTATTAGTGTGTATCAACGCATTTTCGATCTTATTTTTGTAACTTTGTGCAATATTATTTTTATATAATAATACGTACCCTTTTAAGTACTGGCGCAACTTTGAAGTGAATTTTAAAATGAAAGTGTAAATACATAATTGTTTGTTTTTATGGTTTAATAAAATGTATTTTGGCAATATAATATGAAAGTTTATACCATTTTTGATTATAATATACACAATACTTTTTAAAAAATCTGCCTCCATAATACCTAATTGGTCTTTTAAAAAATAAAAATTTATGCCTTTATTTATAGGGCCAATTATTTTACCGAAATCAATTTGATTTGACACATACTAAATAGGAAGTACACAAAAATGAAATCAATAAAATTGTGTATAATTATTTATTATTATTTTACAAACATAAAATACGTCGTCGTAAGTAGTTGAACGGACTACAATTGATATAATTCTAGTGATGTCACTGGTATAAACCATAATTATTTTACCATTCAGAAGTGGACAAACATAACAATTAGATTCAAGCAACAAACACTGAAAATATAACTGAAGTATACCGTTCACAGTTCTTCGCTCAATAAAAAAACAGCTGGTATACAACAAATAAAACGTCATTTGTGTTACAACTTTGCAAATGAGAACCGGCCGTTTTCATGCAAACTGGGGCCATTTTTGTGACATCCACATAAAAAATATATGACTGTCTATTTAGCCCGGATTGCCGGACGTCATTTGCTGTCAAATATATTTTACTCTTCTTACTGTTGTTCAATGAAATTAAAACTCTCAAAAGTATGTAAAAGAAAGTTCATACTGTAAGGTAAGTACTGATTAATCACATAAATGATAACTTGCAGAAGTTAATCATTACTCAACTGTTTTAGTTTGAGTTTGAAAATTGACACAAATATGATAAAATTCTGTGAAAAGTTATTTATCACATTTGTAAACTGTTTCTTTTTATTTTGAATATTGTTTCTATTATATATTATGATTACGTTAAGTTTGTCTACAACCATGACAACTTAAAATATATTACGATATAACAATTTATATAGAATAATATCCTTCAAGATAATCTCTTCGTCCTAAACTTTTATTATAAAAAGTTTCAATTAATTTTTGGACTATCTTTTAATTTCTATTTTAATAATTGAAAATAATTATAATGACAATTTTTAATAACAATAACATTTTGTAAGTTCCTATCTAAATGTTTTTAGCACTATTTCATTTAAGTACACGTTCATATAATTTATTGTTATATTTACAGGTGTTATTTAATATCATATTTAACAATTAAATTTGAGTATTTGATATACATGTTATCTGGTAGGCAAAAAAATATTTAACTGACTAAATAATTACCTAATTCTAAAGATACACGTAACGTAATTGCCCCAAAACTAAGAAAAAAAACAAATAGTATTAAAACTGACGATATTTTCAGTGACTATATTTTTTACATAAATATTTTCTTGACCAAAGTGACTTTAACTAAAACATTTTGTAACTCCCAAAAGTTATGGGAGTGTGATAAAAATCAAATCATGTCAAATAAAAGACAAAAATTCTTCAGAAATTACAGTACATTTAGCACAATTTGGGCTAAATTCCCCAAATTCACGTTTTTCTTAGCAATATAATGCAGCATCATCGTTCGAAGTCTAATCTATTATGGCATTTAGTAAGGTCTGACGGTGCCCAAACGGCCCCTCGGTATAGGCTCCGCGTAGCTATGGCGGAATTTCGCTGGCTGTCTCTCAGAGAGGTCTCTGAAATCTCTATAGTCTCTCTCATAGAACCTATCACTGTCTCCTTCCATATACGTATGTCTCTGGTCGTCTAGAAGACGCGAGCGGGAGAACGCTCTCTGTCTGTCGTTCCAGTTTCTTCTCCTGTTTTCAATGACAGGTTCAATGATCTCGTCTTCGTCTATGCGGCGGTCCAGTTCTCTCCTGTCCCTGTATCTATCAAAGTCGTCCCTGTGAGGTTTCGGCTCGATCCTGTTTAAGTAATCTTCTGCACCGTATTCGTATCGTTTCACGTCGTCGCGTTTACGACCGACTCTTGGAAGGCGTTCGACTTCTCTATGAAGAGGTTCATCGCGGATGCGGTCTTCCTTGCGACGTTCAGGCTCTCTGTGAGGACGGTCTACGAGAGAGCGCTCCGATTCCCTTCTAGAGCTCTCCACCAGAGAGCGCTCTATAAGAGAACGTTCCGGTGCTCTGCTCCTAGAGCTTTCTTTGTGTCTCTCCGTTCGCTCGTCTCTTCTCTCTTCCTCCGGGGAAGAAGTTGAGCGACTGTTTCTCTCTAGCATACTCCGCCTAATGGCCATGTGCTGTTCCAGCTCTCGGTTGAACCTCTCCCTTTCGAGATTCATGAACTTCTCCTTTGCGACGTTGAAACGATCTTTCGGTGACGCGATTTCGGCGATTTTGAGACTACCCTCGCTGATTCCTCGTTGAAGCTTACCGAATCGTCCGTCGACTCTGTCTATGCTTCGGTTGGAGGGTTTCGTATCCGCGGCGTACCGTCTTCTATAATTCTGTGGTTCTTCAAATTTGTCGACTACTTTGTCCTTGAGACGTTCTAATGATTCATGGCGGTATCTTCCATCATACACCTGTTCTCGGAAGGGTGTGAGCTGATCGCGGAACTGGTCCGGGAAATCGTCGTAACTGTCGTAGCGGGGGGATAAGGCGCGGCGCGGGGGTGAGGTACGGCGCGAGGGAGACGCTCTGCGGGGGGGGTGAGGCAGCTCGACGGGGGGATGAGGCAGCTCGACGGGGGGGGTGATGCTTCAAATGCTTCGTGCATCATGTACGCTGTGCTTTCTGCCCAGTCCTCCTCTGTAAATAAAGAAACAAGACTGAGTGATTAAATTAATAATTAACTTTTAGTTTTATCAGGAAAACAAAAAGGCAGTAGGTATCTATTATATATTTGGGAGAGGCCATGTCCAGCAGTGGACTGATATAGGATGATGTGATGATGATAAAGTATTTTAAAACAAATTCTGAGGAAAGGATGAAATTGAGATCACTCCATATCGTTCAAGAGCAAGCAATTGACAATAATAGGTAAACGCTTACAAACAAAAATTCATTTTCTCTTCTCTAATCCCTTTTTTTAGAAATATAAAAAACCTGTCCCTCATAA
>JARACY010001375.1:0-59999 GCA_029255725.1 Scrobipalpa atriplicella | reverse complement strand
ATGATGGGTTGTGAATTCTTGGGAGAGTATCCGAAATTATATAGGAAGTATTTTGTAATTGCTTGGATACTAAAAAAAAAAATTTACAATATGTAGAGGGATGATAATCCTTTGAGGACATGTACATACCCATGCCTAATGATATACTAGGCCTCTCTCATAGCACGCCACTGAGCTTGTGGTCTTCAGCCCTTTACATTCAATCACTGCCCGCTGTCTTACGAACATCATCACTTCACCTTTACTTTGCTATACCTACTCACTTTGTAAAGCATTTATACAATACAGGGCTACCGATTAAACTGTTATCTCTGGTTAAAGTATCAACATCGGAATCTAATTCTTGGAACAAGAACCCTTCATAATCCTTTTAATATCTTCAAAGCTCAGACAGTCTTAAGAATTAACCCTAACCTTTACAGTTACGCTAAAATAATAAAGTAGATTAGCGAATTTGGCATGGCCACTATCATTATTTTGTAACGCGCGCAATGTTATGTCCGGAACGATTTCTACCGGCTGACATTTGATCGTGACGCGATGAATTAGGTCCTGCAATAACAATAATGCTGAATACTAAGTATCGAGGGTCTTATTCTGCATTGCGTCAAAATAATTATTAGCTTTGCTGGTCAAAAAAAATTTACAAACAAAGCTTTTTATTTAATTTTCAAATATAAATTTCATTTTGCTAGGAAAAGGTATCTCTTTTTATTGATTCAGATTTAATTCCATTGTTTAACAATATATATTTTTATAGATATGTGAAAACAAGCAGAAAATCAATATGATTGATTTTGTTTACCCAACAAATTACTTTGACTTAATTCTGATCGTCATTTGACTCTACTAATATTTTACTCCCATTTTCTACTATGATTTCATTAATAGTAACTTTTTTTAGTAAAAATTTTGCATTAATTTTGTAGGATCCTCCATAGGTATATTCTAATACCTCAGAAGGTCACTCCTGTGGCTGGGTACATTTTATTATACGCAGTAGGTGGTAGTACATCTTCTTCTAATAGATATTCTTAAATGTGTTTGCCAAATTTTGCATAATGTTTTTGGTTAGACAGACAATCAGAAATGTCTAAGTTTAGTCACGGTATTTTTGCTCATTTGGTTATATTGAGACTTTTTTTATTTAATATCGAACACAAACGTCAAACACAACAGGTACATATTTTATTTGCCGTTAAAAGTGCGTAAAAATCACCCGCGCTTTGTCTTTTTCGTAGAGTCGCATCTTGCTGTTTAGTTCCGTACATTTTGCTCTAACTATTTTTGTAAATTATTGTATTTTCAAGTTGGAAATGCTGAATTTGCTTGCTACATTTCCTAATTGTGCAACATTTTCTTTTGATAACAACCTACCCGTTGGGATTTTCTACTATCCCACGAGTAGCACTTATTAATTCCACGTACTACTCAGATGTCTGATTCCTGATGGCAAGTAAAATTTGCAAGCCAATATGGGAAGATGGCGGTATTTATAGATTTATACAAGTCCGGCTCCTGGGAGTAAGGAATGGGTTGTGGTTGATATGTCCTATAAATTAGTATAGGGTATGGATGGAGGAGTCTTCGCATTAGTAGAGTAGTGGCATTATAATAAATCGAAATGACGACCTTATATTTTTACACATTACAATTTAACTAGAATTGGTAGGAATAGAAAGATAATTATACATTGCAACTACCTATTGTAAAAGTAAGTCTAATCCGCTTTTATTCTTTTTCATGATCTAGTTTGCAGTGCATTATCCTGCTGCGTAAAGGGTCTCGGATTCGATTCACGGTTTGACTGATATTTGAATGATATTACTGCGTCAACTTAAATTGTTCGTCATTAATTGTATTTAGGTAGTATTTTATCCTAGTTATGTGATGCAAATCTATGAACATTAGCTTTTACAACGGTTAACTGGGGTCAACTGAGAGTTGTAGTAACAGTGAACCAACAAGAATCAACAAAACTAGAGTCATACTACAGTGCCAAGTTTTGTGCAAATATTGACAGCCATCATGGTTCCAAGGGACTACAAACACGTATATAACAATGGTTTACGTCATCAGAACACGATGAATCAAGATTTTTCACCATAAGGAAGCATGTTCGAGTCCGCGATTATCAAAGCATTGCCTTTTTATTTTAAGCAGATAGGTGTTTATTTGTATTTTTCAAAGTTTTTTTTTTATGTCTTGATGTGCCAGGAATGCTAGATTGCTTTTATCGATTGATGCTAGATTTTTTAGTTCCATATTTATAACTTTTTTTTTTTCTGACAATCTTCTTCATTAAGATTCAATTTGGAAGAATAACATGGTAAAACAACATTTTCCTATTTTATTACGTACTTACGACTTACGCATACTTCTTATTATGTATGTAGTAGGTAGCTGTACGTAATCTATCTATATAAATTGTTAATATCAAGATTCATATGTGGTTCAGATACATAATCAACTTCAACTAATCCAGCACTTAATTAAATATTTATAGAGACCTAAATTAAATGTTAAAGACTTGTTTGAGAAAAAAATATGTCCGGCCATTCACATATCAACTTAAAATTACGACAAGTTCGTTGGCTTAGCTTTTTTCTCTACTTTACGCACCTACTTTAGGCACGTAGGCAGTAGACTCCTCCATCCATACCCTATACTAATTTATAGGACATATCAACCACAACCCATTCCTTACTCCCAGGAGCCGGACTTGTATAAATCTATAAATACCGCCATCTTCCCATATTGGCTTGCAAATTTTACTTGCCATCAGGAATCAGACATCTGAGTAGTACGTGGAATTAATAAGTGCTACTCGTGGGATAGTAGAAAATCCCAACGGGTAGGTTGTTATCAAAAGAAAATGTTGCACAATTAGGAAATGTAGCAAGCAAATTCAGCATTTCCAACTTGAAAATACAATAATTTACAAAAATAGTTAGAGCAAAATGTACGGAACGATTTCTACCGGCTGACATTTGATCGTGACGCGATGAATTAGGTCCTGCAATAACAATAATGCTGAATACTAAGTATCGAGGGTCTTATTCTGCATTGCGTCAAAATAATTATTAGCTTTGCTGGTCAAAAAAAATTTACAAACAAAGCTTTTTATTTAATTTTCAAATATAAATTTCATTTTGCTAGGAAAAGGTATCTCTTTTTATTGATTCAGATTTAATTCCATTGTTTAACAATATATATTTTTATAGATATGTGAAAACAAGCAGAAAATCAATATGATTGATTTTGTTTACCCAACAAATTACTTTGACTTAATTCTGATCGTCATTTGACTCTACTAATATTTTACTCCCATTTTCTACTATGATTTCATTAATAGTAACTTTTTTTAGTAAAAATTTTGCATTAATTTTGTAGGATCCTCCATAGGTATATTCTAATACCTCAGAAGGTCACTCCTGTGGCTGGGTACATTTATTATACGCAGTAGGTGGTAGTACATCTTCTTCTAATAGATATTCTTAAATGTGTTTGCCAAATTTTGCATAATGTTTTTGGTTAGACAGACAATCAGAAATGTCTAAGTTTAGTCACGGTATTTTTGCTCATTTGGTTATATTGAGACTTTTTTTATTTAATATCGAACACAAACGTCAAACACAACAGGTACATATTTTATTTGCCGTTAAAAGTGCGTAAAAATCACCCGCGCTTTGTCTTTTTCGTAGAGTCGCATCTTGCTGTTTAGTTCCGTACATTTTGCTCTAACTATTTTTGTAAATTATTGTATTTTCAAGTTGGAAATGCTGAATTTGCTTGCTACATTTCCTAATTGTGCAACATTTTCTTTTGATAACAACCTACCCGTTGGGATTTTCTACTATCCCACGAGTAGCACTTATTAATTCCACGTACTACTCAGATGTCTGATTCCTGATGGCAAGTAAAATTTGCAAGCCAATATGGGAAGATGGCGGTATTTATAGATTTATACAAGTCCGGCTCCTGGGAGTAAGGAATGGGTTGTGGTTGATATGTCCTATAAATTAGTATAGGGTATGGATGGAGGAGTCTACTGCCTACGTGCCTAAAGTAGGTGCGTAAAGTAGAGAAAAAAGCTAAGCCAACGAACTTGTCGTAATTTTAAGTTGATATGTGAATGGCCGGACATATTTTTTTCTCAAACAAGTCTTTAACATTTAATTTAGGTCTCTATAAATATTTAATTAAGTGCTGGATTAGTTGAAGTTGATTATGTATCTGAACCACATATGAATCTTGATATTAACAATTTATATAGATAGATTACGTACAGCTACCTACTACATACATAATAAGAAGTATGCGTAAGTCGTAAGTACGTAATAAAATAGGAAAATGTTGTTTTACCATGTTATTCTTCCAAATTGAATCTTAATGAAGAAGATTGTCAGAAAAAAAAAAGTTATAAATATGGAACTAAAAAATCTAGCATCAATCGATAAAAGCAATCTAGCATTCCTGGCACATCAAGACATAAAAAAAAACTTTGAAAAATACAAATAAACACCTATCTGCTTAAAATAAAAAGGCAATGCTTTGATAATCGCGGACTCGAACATGCTTCCTTATGGTGAAAAATCTTGATTCATCGTGTTCTGATGACGTAAACCATTGTTATATACGTGTTTGTAGTCCCTTGGAACCATGATGGCTGTCAATATTTGCACAAAACTTGGCACTGTAGTATGACTCTAGTTTTGTTGATTCTTGTTGGTTCACTGTTACTACAACTCAGTTGACCCCAGTTAACCGTTGTAAAAGCTAATGTTCATAGATTTGCATCACATAACTAGGATAAAATACTACCTAAATACAATTAATGACGAACAATTTAAGTTGACGCAGTAATATCATTCAAATATCAGTCAAACCGTGAATCGAATCCGAGACCCTTTACGCAGCAGGATAATGCACTGCAAACTAGATCATGAAAAAGAATAAAAGCGGATTAGACTTACTTTTACAATAGGTAGTTGCAATGTATAATTATCTTTCTATTCCTACCAATTCTAGTTAAATTGTAATGTGTAAAAATATAAGGTCGTCATTTCGATTTATTATAATGCCACTACTCTACTAATGCGAAGACTCCTCCATCCATACCCTATACTAATTTATAGGACATATCAACCACAACCCATTCCTTACTCCCAGGAGCCGGACTTGTATAAATCTATAAATACCGCCATCTTCCCATATTGGCTTGCAAATTTTACTTGCCATCAGGAATCAGACATCTGAGTAGTACGTGGAATTAATAAGTGCTACTCGTGGGATAGTAGAAAATCCCAACGGGTAGGTTGTTATCAAAAGAAAATGTTGCACAATTAGGAAATGTAGCAAGCAAATTCAGCATTTCCAACTTGAAAATACAATAATTTACAAAAATAGTTAGAGCAAAATGTACGGAACTAAACAGCAAGATGCGACTCTACGAAAAAGACAAAGCGCGGGTGATTTTTACGCACTTTTAACGGCAAATAAAATATGTACCTGTTGTGTTTGACGTTTGTGTTCGATATTAAATAAAAAAAGTCTCAATATAACCAAATGAGCAAAAATACCGTGACTAAACTTAGACATTTCTGATTGTCTGTCTAACCAAAAACATTATGCAAAATTTGGCAAACACATTTAAGAATATCTATTAGAAGAAGATGTACTACCACCTACTGCGTATAATAAAATGTACCCAGCCACAGGAGTGACCTTCTGAGGTATTAGAATATACCTATGGAGGATCCTACAAAATTAATGCAAAATTTTTACTAAAAAAAGTTACTATTAATGAAATCATAGTAGAAAATGGGAGTAAAATATTAGTAGAGTCAAATGACGATCAGAATTAAGTCAAAGTAATTTGTTGGGTAAACAAAATCAATCATATTGATTTTCTGCTTGTTTTCACATATCTATAAAAATATATATTGTTAAACAATGGAATTAAATCTGAATCAATAAAAAGAGATACCTTTTCCTAGCAAAATGAAATTTATATTTGAAAATTAAATAAAAAGCTTTGTTTGTAAATTTTTTTTGACCAGCAAAGCTAATAATTATTTTGACGCAATGCAGAATAAGACCCTCGATACTTAGTATTCAGCATTATTGTTATTGCAGGACCTAATTCATCGCGTCACGATCAAATGTCAGCCGGTAGAAATCGTTCCGGACATAACATTGCGCGCGTTACAAAATAATGATAGTGGCCATGCCAAATTCGCTAATCTACTTTATTATTTTAGCGTAACTGTAAAGGTTAGGGTTAATTCTTAAGACTGTCTGAGCTTTGAAGATATTAAAAGGATTATGAAGGGTTCTTGTTCCAAGAATTAGATTCCGATGTTGATACTTTAACCAGAGATAACAGTTTAATCGGTAGCCCTGTATTGTATAAATGCTTTACAAAGTGAGTAGGTATAGCAAAGTAAAGGTGAAGTGATGATGTTCGTAAGACAGCGGGCAGTGATTGAATGTAAAGGGCTGAAGACCACAAGCTCAGTGGCGTGCTATGAGAGAGGCCTAGTATATCATTAGGCATGGGTATGTACATGTCCTCAAAGGATTATCATCCCTCTACATATTGTAAATTTTTTTTTTTAGTATCCAAGCAATTACAAAATACTTCCTATATAATTTCGGATACTCTCCCAAGAATTCACAACCCATCATGACCAATTAGCTGGTTGCTCTTTTCCCAAAGAAGCGGCGGCGAGTATCTTCCCACCACAATGGACACATCAAAGCTTAATTATCTGTCATGGTGTACAGATTGTACACTGGATTAGCAGCATTATATCCCGGTGTAACGAACATGTTGCATGCCTTCGCCAAGGGCAGGGTTGCCACCATTAAAATAATTGAGAAATGGATTATTTTCTCGACCGACAGTACTTTCAAACTGTTTCTTTTCCATCTGTTTCCTAATAGCCAAGCAGTAGTAATGTTAGGTCTACTCCTATCGACATCGTCTAAAAAGGTAGGTACGTCAGGAATTTCTATGACTTCCCTAACGATAGCTTAACGAAGTTCCTAGGTATCTTATATACGAATATGAAAGGTCTAGAGGTACAATTCATATCCGCAGCATCTCTTAGCTTTAAGTTTTTTTTTTTTTATACCGTTAGCAAGGTATTGCTAACCCTAGAAAGTAACGCCTGTACACCTATAGAACCGAACCGGGAAAGCAACTCTTATACAGGGTCCTTTGTACCATTGTACCTATTAAACAACGCTGCTGTTTACCAAATTAACACTATTATCTTGTTCCGACTTCGAGGATTGTGGTCGGTAGAAAGTAACCATCCTTGTTATGAACACAATGCTTTATTATAAGAAAAAAGTGTAGTAGAGGTTTAAGGATTAAAAATTTATAAATCTTTGATATCGGCGCTATCGAAAAAGCATAAGGATTTTTTAGCTGATTGGATGATTGCACAATGCTATCAATTCGTGGAGAGCAAGACTTAACAAAATTTTAACCAAAATTGTTGTTGTCCTTTTCTGTTCTCTCAGGATTGACAAAGACAGGTGCCCATTTTAGTCAAGATTTAGGTATTTATTTTGTACGAATACAATCAATTATCAATCGCACTTATTATTTTTATAGGTATAATAGGTATTTGGATTGAGGTATTAAAAAAATATACCTATCTAAAGCACAGTTTCAGTCACCACTACAAAGAAACTGTGCACAAAAAGAAGTGAAAGAATTGATCCGATGTAAAAGAGCATTTCTTCCCTTGGTAACATCTTGCATGGACCTCCTCAACTGGTGGTACGAGCCCGTGTTATCGCGGACCCATTAATCAAATCGCGCTTAGCCTTTAATTATTATAATTAATAATATTATCACCTATTCAGCTGGCGCCTGCATAGCCGCGTCAGTTATACAATCTAACCAGCCACTTTAATAACTGCCGATAATGCATTTTACAAGTATATGGGAAAGTCACAAACAGGTTCCATGCTCAAGACCAAGACAAGCTTTGTGACCTTGAGCTAAAATATTATATTGTTCTACCATTAAAATTTGTCGCGTTGAGAAGACAAGAAGAACTAAGCTGTCTTAAATCTAGATTTCCTGTTGATGATAATGTCAAGATTTTTTTTTACTTTTTTCCTGATACTTGTTGCACAAGAGCTAGCATGTCAATGAACTTTTAAACAATCTTTATCATAAAACCATTCAAAAAATAAAACTAATCAAAAATTCTAATCTTCTGAATAGTAAACAGACTAAGAGGTCATTCATATTGCTACTAGCATGCCAATTTATTGGACATATTATTATGACCACATGCGACGAAATTGATAAGAAAATGCCGATATAATTAGCTAAACAACAAGCTTAACTATTATTAGATTACGTTATAAATATATTTATCGACAAAGACGAGCATTGTATCTATAATAGGATAGTTATATGAATGCCTCATAATCATAAACTACCTGATAATTATGTAGTACCTACTTATTTGCTAAACTTTAATTGAAAATGTATTATTTGTGGTAAAGCCCGTTGGGTTTAAAATCTTAACACACATACGTACCTTAAATACTATTCTATGAAGTCCTATGTCTATTCGAAGCCATTTACTAATACCTGTTGCGTTTAAGTGATGTTGCACAGCACAATAGTAAAATAACTATTGTGTATAACGGACAGGAAATATACCTAATCAATTACGAATAACGCAGTACTAGGCATACTAGGTACTAGTAACTATTATGTATTATGTGATACAAGAGATATTATGTCAATCTAAATGTAGTAGGTATTTGGTAATGACCATATCCAATCGCATTGAACAGGGTGTATGTATTGTAGTTATATCTAGCTAGGATGATTAAAACATTATACTCTTTAGTTATTTTAAATGGTAGAGAATAGGATTTTAGTATTACTAGTTTTGTAAGTAAATGTGGATCCAGCACGTGACATAATTGTTTGGTAGAAGTATATAAATCATTGTATTGTAGGCATTTAGATCTCTGACAACGAAATGAAAGCAAGCTTTGATAGTTCTGCTATATCTAGGATCAAAACTGTCTGAAATTAAATCTGTTAGCAAGAACACATCCGCTAAAAATGCGATTCGACTTTTTTTCAATAAACATAATCATGCTTAGATCAATGTCTGATAACATAAAAAAATTAAGATAGATCGCCAACTGTCATTCATTACGATAGAGAAATTCAGCACATTAAATCTGACACTATCATAAAACAGATTTTAGACCTTATCAATCCGTCAGTGGTCAAATAAATCTTATCTATGTGAAAGGTTCTGTCGCTAAGTAGTGGGGCTTAGCTTATAGCCCAGAATTTATCACCCAGTACAGTAGACCACTTAGTTCCGTCATAATACAAGGTGTAGGGAGTGATTACCATTTGATTATCCTAGCAAAATTCCGAGTCTTAAAATTGATCTCTCGTGGATTCCAGTTTCGTTACGGATCTGGGATTGTGACTGCGTCTAATGTAGTGGACCTAAGTCCTTCTTAGATCTCATCATCATCATCATCAGCCTGTATCAGTCTATAGGCCTCTCCCATGGCACTCCACTCAGCTCGGTCTTCATCCGTTCTCAATCAATTTCTGCCCGCTTTCTTACGAACATCATCATCGCCCCAGAGCTCTTAGATCTCACTGCTGTTTAATATACACAATCAAATGATTTTCTAAATATCGAAATTCTTATACTTTGTATAAATGCAAAAGAATTTTAGACCCGTGAACCATAATTCTTACTTAGTTAGTTTTGAGACCCTCCGCTTATTATCTTCTGCATATTTGCAGCTTTACAAATGTAGTTTGGGTTCTTGAAGTATCTAGTTTTGCTAGAAGAAAATATTAAATCGAAAATAAAAAACCTTACCAGCAAATAGAGTGAAAGCAAGTTCGTAGGAATTCTCATAGGAGTTTATTTGTGGCCGTTTGTGAGTCATTTTCTTTGAGTAGGTGTCAGCCACCGGTTTCTGGCGACAAGTGAATTTCCCGTATTAGGAAACACTTGGGCAAAGTTACAAACATTTATTTAGGTAATCCGCTTTCGTTTCAATTAAAGGTAACGGAAATTAATTTAAAGTTAGTACAGCTTTCCGACGTGCCTATTGAGACAGAATACTAAAGAGCCCATTAAATTGTGAATTACAATTTATAGTTAAGTACGCAGATTACTTTTTAGAGAGGAAATCACTAGATAATAGACTAAGTAAAACAAAACAGTAAATTTATCTATACGTAGATAAGTAGGAAACTATCTAAACTAAAATGATCTGCTGATACATTACTAAAATCGTCAAATGTCTGGCTAAAACGATTTATAATGAAGATACGCAATAATATTTGCAATATATATATAATCTTTGCAAAAACTATGATTTTGTGTAAGTATGTTTAATCTATCTATAATCTCTCTCCGAAGCCCGGATGGTGTAGTGGATAAGGCCGCGGCCTTCTGTGCAGGAGGTCGTGGTTCGAATCCCACCACGTACCAATGTGTTTTTCGGTTTTCGAATTTTATATGTACGTTTATTTGGCGCTTTTACGGTGAAGGAAAACATCGTGAGGAAACCTGCACACACCTACGAAGAAATTCAAAGTTTGTGTGTAACCTAATATAGGATTGGGTCTTGTTTCCCTTCTGGATTGCGTATATTGCTATAGTGACGGGTTGTCAGCCCATTGCCTAAATTGCAATACACAGAAATCCTCGAATCCCTTAGCTGGTTTTTACAGCATGCTCGGGAGGAGATGCAGCTGGCACATTCTACGTTTTTCTACCACTCCCAGTCCAGCATGGAAGAACAAACAATACAGTATACAAGTTCGTAATAGTACATTACGATACAAGTGCGGTGCGTTGATAGTTACAGCCGAGGCGATATTGCTAGCCCGAGCCGTAGGCGAGGGCTACAAGAAAGCAGAGGCTGTAATTATCAAACCGCACGTATGTCGTACGACGTTTTATAACATATTTGCGAGGAAATAGCTAAAAAATTAAAACAATACAGCGAAAAGAAAAAAAGCGAGGAATAATTTTTACTCGTTCACAAATTAGCGATGCGCGCGCATCCACAGGGGTACGTTCAGTCGACCCAGTTCGATATTTATACCGATCGAATCTTATACTAGTGGGACGCACTGAACGTGCACCTTAGCTGCTGTCAGATAAAACCTCACTTCCGGTGCGCCTCTGAACGGGCCGGATAAAAATTAACCAAGTCGAAATTTCGTCTGCCAGGTGTCTCTGAACGGGCAATATAATTTTTAACCAGGTTAAATTTCGATCGATCGAGCGTTTCTGAACGTATACCCCAGATTACCTAGTATATATTTTTTTTTAAGGCAAAGCACAAAAAAACCAGCCAGTATTACTAATAAACTAAATTAATATTTTTTTTATTTTGTTACAGATGAATGGTTGTAATTTTATTGTAAAAATTAATTAAATCAAAGAATTAAATATTTATTTTATTATACTTTATCTCCCAAAGTTAATTTTATTTATAAAATGTTGACCACTTTTCTGCCATAAAAACTCTTTGCTAAGATTTAAAAAAATACCGTTCGATAAACCGTGCGTTTTACCTAATTAAAAAAAAAAACACGTGTGTTTTACAGCACTCGTGCATTTTACATTACGATTACGCTCAAGTACGTAATAAGATACAATACAATATTGAAATTGGTGTAGTAAGAGACCCTTTACGAGCAAATGTGTTATAAATCATTTTACAGCACTTAACATTATCATAGGCATTTGACAAGTTTGCACACAATCATTTAAGTATTTATCCCGTTGTTGGTTAAGGTTTAAACGATCAGCTATCGATTGGTTGCGCTTGTTGAGATAGCACTAACTTAAGGCGCTGTCTCTAAGGAATATGAAACCTCTAAAAATTTAATTAAACATTCTTTTAAAAAGTAAGAAAATATCTAACGATCTTTAGGAAGTTATCGTTTTCTATTGGGCGCTTTTCCACTAGACGGCACGTCAACGGCAACGGCGACGGCACGGTACCGTCGACGATATCGTAGGTGAGATAATGTATGAAAATCAATGAAATTATATGACACGCTTTTCCACTTGACGGCACGGCACCGTCACGGCATGTCATCGATTCCCATAGATATTGTCACGTGATCTCGCCGTGCCGTCGCCGTTGCCGTTGACGTGCCGTCTAGTGGAAAAGCGCCCATTGTCAGAAAAAAAAAACTGTTTGGCAGGACAAAACTACATTTATCTCTAAACATTGCTAACCATAATCACCGTTTGTATATTTTCAATTTAACCTTTATCTTGATAAGTGGTCAGGAAAGTTCAAGATACTTAGGTTATTGTGCTAGACACCTACTTATTTTTAAACAAACTCCTTCCCAAAATTTCACGCAGCAAATTCCTTTCCTCGTTAAATCGATTGAACAGCTGTGCCTTAATCAATCGATTGCGCTGGCGCAGATCTCGGATTTATCTAAGTATACCTAGTTGCTGCTAGTGGGCGATCCAGATCCGAATTCCGTGTCACCAAGTGCCTGTCTGTCGTCGCCGCCGGTGACAAAATAGATGCGCCTGCGATTCGGTAGGGCGATCTTGAAATTGCTGAAGTAAGGATGGGGAAACTAAGTTATTTAAGAATTTTTAGTAGAGTTGTACGAGACGATAAGGTGATGAGATACTATAATAGGTCACTTAGCTACTAATGTAGTAGAGTATCCACACTTTTCATCGAACATTCCGCACAAAACTTCGATCGAAAGTTGGCCAGTGCCCTCAGATGAGTTAAGTATACTTCCAGATTATAGAGTTTCTGGAGACTATTCAAGCCACATGGACAGACGTTTGACATCTGAAAACTTGTCTCAAACTGAACGACTTCTGATGTATTCCTGGTTTCCTGGTGGTCTGCTAATCGTCCGTAGTAATAGTACAGTTTACAACGCTGTGTAGCTCCTACAGTACCTATTACGTAGTAGTAGAGCTCATTTTCCTAGGGAAATTATTTCCACGAACATACGGTTCACCGTACATTCTGAAATCTGCGCTTTCTTCCGAAATGTCAACAGACACCAATAATGGCCACCGTTACAAATAAGAGTTTGCAAATTTTCCAATCTTTATGTATGTTTTATATTCAGGGTAAGTTAGCAATTTCAAATGACGCAGAAATATGATTTTCGAGTTCTTAATAAACTAACTTTATAATGTGTTTTGGGACTCTACCAAAATACTTGCGTACATTATCTCATTTTATCAGACAACTTCAGGCAAGTAAACTTTCTCTAAAACTTTCTTTGCTTAGCCCTCAATTGAGTTTTAAGGACAATAAATTGGTAAGATATCAGAGGAAGTATCACTTCTCTAATATGTTTCAGAACTATAATTCAATCCATTTTATTAGTAGAACAAAATAATAGTTTACGGTCGTAAATCTGAGTCATTAATTTTATGACGTGCAATAAATTTTGTATGAGACAATACGGATGACTGGTAATTTGACGGATTTGGACATTTATTTACAATGGTCGCATGAGTTTGGCCTAATAATTCGAATAAAAATACTGAACTGGAACTCGATCACTAATAATAACCTTGATTTAAAATATGTACCTAGTAGGTCCTAAAATTTTTCTGAAATTGTAAGTACTAAGGTACTACGTGAATTTGTTATAAAACTTTTTTTGAAATAATTACAATTTTGAAATCAAACAAAATTTATCAAATGTATTTATTTTGCTCTTGTCATTAATTTTGAAAATAGAATGTAGCCAATGGAAGCGATATGTATGATTAAAAAATAACTACAGTACTGATTTATCTACGGAATTTCTATTCTTTACTAATAATACCTTCTTGGTAAATTAAGGGTATGTATTAATCATAAATTCGTGTCCAGGACTTTTATAGGTGTCAATCCTTAAAGGGCGCGATGACTACCGCCTTTTAAATTCAACTAAATTCGGATTTTACGACTGTGTTTTGTAGTAAAAGTCAATTAGAGACTTCTGGTTAGATTTATATTTTATCAACAGGATCGTTCGTTGGTAAGTAAAGGACCCATGACATGACCATAAAATGAAGATCAATAGAAGAAAGTTCATTTCTCCATTATCGTAAAGACTTTTTAAATTATACGATGTTTGGTTTTGAGATTTGTAAGATCTGTTTAAATTTAAGCTACTTTACTTAGACGATATAAAATTACACTTGAACATGAAAACAGAAACTGAATAAACAAAACTGCACAAGTAGACGAAAAAAAATCGCAATTTACCTTAGATAGGCAGTTAGATATTGCCGGTAAGTATGTAAATGCACTTGCATTTCAAGTAAATAACAATGTGTTTTCTATGTTTTAATGTTTTAAAATACAATAGAATAAATTGTGAGTGTGAGTGATGATGCTGCAATAATTTTTAGAAAATAAAATATACTTACACTGAAAACGAGTAGAGTAAATAAGTCCTCCGACACACCATGTTCCTCGGCACCATATTCACAAAACACACAAAATATCACTTAATAGGAAAATCTTCTCACTAAGTCACAGATAAAACACTGTTTTAAAAAATATATGGTTAACTGTATGATTGTTTAAAGTCAATTTAATACGGTTCCATTATGACCTGCTTACGTCACTCCCATCATTTTCGAAAAGCCGTCGAAAATCTGTAAAAAGAAAAAAGTATTGTTAAGAAAACAAAAGAAAGTAGCACCTACACTAAGTAAAGAGGTAAAAATATAAGAACAACGGAGTCAATTCTGGCTTACTGACGAAACCAATTATTTTAATTGTTACTGTTCATTTTTAGAGCTCTTTTTTTTAAAAGGCGTCGAAAATTAAACATGTTGTGTTTACTTGTTTATTTTTTATACATTTTTTTTATATTTTTTTTTATTTATTGATAGTGACCGCGAATCAACAGCAACGAATGACTTAGTTTGTAATGAAAATTCATTAAAAAAGTTCGCGTTTTTAACTTGTTAGGTTTCTTTGGATTACTAAATACAAATAAGGTGGAAAATGAAAAAGTAAGATACAGTCAATTAAAAAAATTACATGATTTTCATATTGCTCAGAAAATAGTATTTTTAGACGAGGCCAGAGAAGTCGGTACAATAAGATTTAGTAAGGTCATTGAAGTCATGTTCGTTTATGAACCTGTCATATACAAAACATTTACTGCACTATTGTTTTATTATTATTTCAGTTTACGCCTACTTTATAATCAGCTGATTTATTGTTCATATGAACTAAATGTGCGTAATAGTTATCGAGGGCGCTAATTCAGGACGCACTATTACTAATTCTAAATCTTAGTAGCGCTGTCACTTTCTTAAATTTGACATAAGAACAGAATAGCAAACAAACACGTGACTTTGACATTCCTAATTTGACGTACGGCGCTTTAAATAAGAAATGACCGTAGAGCGTGCTCACTAATTTTACGTAATTTAAGCAGTCTTATGGCAGATTAGGAATGTCAATGTCATGTGTTTATTTGCTATCCTGTTTATCCTTTGTATCCTGAAAGTGACAGCGCTACTAAGAATTAGAATTAGCAACTGGACGGCGTGAATCGAGGCCATTATTTTAGTCTGAACAGTTTATAGTTCTATTACTAAGTATCGAGGTTCCCAAGTGAAGTACCTACTTGTATTGTAAGTAAGTAAGTAAGTAAAAACACTTTATTGTACACAAGAGACAAAAAATACAAAAAATAATCTTAAATTAATGTGCACAAAGGTGGTCTTAACGGAAGCGATTTCTTCCAGAATTGTATTCATTTAACAGCACTACATGGTTATGTTGACTGACAATTTTATGTTGTAACATAATCAAATTGATTGTAAGTAGTAGACGAAGGTGAAAGAATATAAAAAGAAGCCTCATGATCATGAATGACGAATAAAACCGTTTTTTTTGTGATTATTTTTGCAAATTATGACAGCGTAAATTATTAGGCGATGAGCTGACCACATGTCACCAGTCACCACGTAAAGGTATGTACATGCCGATCCCAAAAGACGATATGGACATCAGTATGTACCTACCTGAGAACTGAGAATACCCATGACCGTGATCGCAGACATTGGATCATACGCACAACTCGATCGATTCAAAAATAGAAGAAATGTTCGACCACAGATCTTCATTGAAATAGACCACGCATCCTTGAATAGATTGTGGGATTTACTCCAATGTAGATTATTAATTTTATCTTATGAAAGCTAGCATGTTATCATTTTCGTTCCTTCTGTGAAAAAAAAACTTAGTCCATTTTGTTGTCAGATTGTTAGCACTATTAACCATTTTCCACCCAAAGTTACAAATTTGCCGCAGCAAATACTGAAAGCAGAGCAAGCAGATTTAAAATTTTGATAATCGGAATAACTCTCAAGGAACGACTTGCAGAATCTACTCTAGTCTAGATCTGTGTTTTTGACCGCCAATGATCGATCAAGATTTGACGTAGAACAAATAACTCGGTACTAAATCGTGCATCGGTCCCGCTGGAGAGCTACCTTCCCACGCGCCAACAGATTTGAAGAGTATCCACCGAATATAGTTCTGTTTACAATCTAGGATTTGGAGAGTCTTCCACTGTTATTATTCACAAACCAAGGAGACAATTCTTGTCCGTCATTGACTTAACAATTTTCAGCATTATCATGACTTATACCTACGAGCACTGAAGCCAATTTCACCCATCATCATCATCATCATTCATCATTTCAGCCCTTTGTCTACCCACTGCAGGGCATAGGCCTCCTCTTTTTCGTGCCACGACTGCCTATCTTGGGCTAGCCTTGTCCAGGTCTTACCGGCTGTCTTTACTACATCGTCCACCCATCTAGCTGCGGGACGACCAACATTCCTGCGACCTTCTCTTGGCCACCATTCCGTAAGGACTTTACTCCACCGGCCATCACCTCGTCTAACCACGTGTCCTGCCCATCGCCATTTTGCCTCGACAATACGCCTTCCACCCAAAATTTCACCCAATGTACAAAAAATAATTGTAATTTAGGAAAACCTGACATTTCTTAAATTGACCTCAATATGCTGCAAGAAATCAAATGTACAACCGCATCCTCTAATTAAATAGTACTCTTTCCGTATACCTAAATATCGAAAAGGAAATCTGTTGCCGATTTTATGGACTTATTCCTAAGTCAAATTTTATAGTACCCGTGGGTGGAAAAAAATCTGACCTAGCACCACAAGGGAACTATAACTAAAACTAGTTCGAAAGGATATTAAAAGATGAAAGAATTAAATTATTAAATTTAACCCTAAACAAAAGCCGCCAGGCTTTGATGCTTCCCGTCAAGTGTGGTGCTCTCTTAATCGGATCAGAACGAGCGTAGGAAACTGCGCACATCAATGGCACAAGTGGGGCTGGAATGAGTCTCCAGCATATCTGCCCAGAACAAACGGTGCATCACAAGGTCTTCGAGTGCCCTCTTACAAAATACAGCGGGTTAAGGGAGGATTTTGTAAGTATTTCACCCGACGCTCATTAGAAATTTAAAACTTTGACCAGATTAATTAAAGCCATACGAAAAATAAATAACTATCTACATCAATAATAACACACTCGTATCTCGGAAACGGTTTTTAGTAAGCTTTTATTTCAATGTTACTACTCGAAAATCAGACGTGTCTATAAAATGTATTTAAGCACATAAAAATATGCACCATCATCGCATTACGTCCAAATCAACACTAAACCAACATACCAACAAAAACCAGACAATCATTTTGTATTGAAAGAAAAAAATCCGTATCAATAAGTTTGGCATTTGGCATGCGGCGATGATTCACGGTTCATTCTATTATGGCCTACCGTGGCCCAACACGTGGTAAGTAACGCTTTGATTAAAAAGTTAATTACGTGCTAACGAGGTTTGCGGCCCCATGAAAGTACTTATTGGTACGCCATAGCTGCCGTAATTTTAAAAGACGTATACTACAGAAAAAGCTAGAGCGGATAAGATAATAGCGGAAGACAGCCAGATTTTCAGTAAACTGAAAAATATATCCAGGTTTTCTTCGAGTCGACGATTAACACGATGAACAAGGTTTCTTAGCCTTATCTTCTTCTGCTTCTTATATAGCCGTTATATGTCCCAGTGCTGGACAAAGACCTCTTAGCCTTTTAATATAAAAAATATACGATTGGTTTTCTTTTGACTCTAGGATCAGACTATTATAATATTATATTATACTGTGCTCTAGGTCAAATATGATCGAGACAAAGCTGAGTAGAGTGTCACATAACCAAAGAATACAGTAAATTATTTGATACTTGTATCAGATTTCAGTAAAATTAGCTACTCATTAGGTACGTACGAAGCCTATCATCGTGGGATCGTTCGGCCCGAATACATTTTATACCATTATAGCAAAATAAACAAATCTAAAAACCGATTTGAAGGTCAACAAATTGCATTAACATGTCAAGGGCTACGATACTTAATTGATACATACTTATATTTAATTCATTTCTAAGTGCTACATGGCATTCCTGATCTCGCACAGAATAAGCTAAGTACCTACGTTATGCTAAGTACGAAATATTGTTTGTGATAGTTAATTTCAGTACTAAATTGTGGTACTAGGTGATAAAACTGCCACAGGTAACTAATGCTTGACTTCCCCTTTCTACTGTCAAATGCGATGCTAGTTATAAAGGCTTAAATTGTAACTGTAAATTTTCAAAACTTGCCTGAGTGTTGATATTATTAGAGTCTAGGTAATGGATTACATAATTTAGGACACATATTTATTAGGTACCTACTATGCAAATTTCGATTCCATGTCTTTCGATCAATGGTGACCATCTAAGTATAAACTTACTCTACCTTTGTCTAAGAGTTGGCGTGCTAAAATCGTGATTCGAAACACAGGACAAAACTTCCTGCAGCTTCGTACTGTCATACGACATGTCAGACGACCGTAGCACGATCTGTCGACGACCGTTTTCCCGATAAGTCGGACGACGTCGCACGACACGCCGGACAGTCTGACAGGTGGACCAGACGACTAACGGCAAAGCCCTGCACTATTTCTGGACTACCAGTAACTAAATAGTAACAGGTCCATTATCATCTCTCACGGGTGGTCGTTTTGTTCAACTCCTGGACTAGTTTAGGATAAATTATTTTTAAATAAATTTTAAAATTATTTACTTTATACAAATTGATTGTAGGTATATTCGGATCGACCCATTATGCATATCAGAATTTATCGTCCTTCTATTTACTTGATAAAACAAGTTTTTCTGCCTTCTAAAAAGGCCTCAACTAGTAGTCGTCAATAACTTATATCGTCCCACGTAATATTCAAATTCAACAATAGTGATAATGATTAACATGTTATCTCAATTCTTATTTAATTTAATGTAGTAGATATCCAAAATAAAATATTGGCTATTAAATATTGGAGCAAAGTATATTTTTTTTTAGACGCAATAGTTAAAAAATTATGTTAAAACAGCAAACAGAAAATAAAATATGTATACATAAACATCGTAAAATGTTATCAAAATCGTAACATATTTTGTTACTATACGTTGTTAAGCAGACTTTTACTGTAACCCCCGATAATTATAAATTATAACTTTAGAGATGCCCATGTATATAGAGTTGAAACAATTTCTCAGAGACTACCTGTGACGTAACAAAATATAACTCAATAAACAACTAGCATAACTAGCTGCCAAAGAATTTCACTCCCGTAACCTGACCTTAGGCGTCGTATAACAAATCAATATTTCTGACGTTTCAATTTGAATATTGACACGTTTATAATCTTATCCCTTTGTTTATACGATCGGAAGCTCCCAAAGTGTGTGTTAATAAATTTAAAAGTACTGATAATGCGTTAACACGGCAATAGTCATAAATCTTCAACCTGTCTTCTGTCTGTCTGCTTGTTTTGTTTTCCCTTTGATGTGTGTATCATCGTGTCGTGTTTCGGAACTTTATTAATCATAATGTTTTGTGTTTATTTTTGTAACGGAATTGTATAACAAATTACTGGAGATTTAAGTTTCTTTTTTTTCTATTTTGATACAATACGTGGAACTCTTATTTAAGTTACTTAAAGTCCGTACGTGTTTAAAATCAGCTCTCAAGAGTGACAGCGAGTTTGAGTTCGTATCAGAAATGTCACTTCAGTACAAAACGACCTGTCAAATCCACACTTAATATCGCTCTCAAACTTGAGATCGCTTTCTAAATACGGGCCTAAGTAGGTATTACTTCCTAACTGTAACTACTAATATCAACTGTCACTGGTGCTGACTAAATACAAGTGTTTATTATCCTAATATTCTATTATGAATGGTAAAATTTCAATCTATTTGAGGCTGCAGGAGAATGATTCTAGCCATGGAATCTATCAACTTTCCGCACTTAAAAAAATTAAGAAAAGGAATTTGAAATCTATGATCAGCTGACATCAATAATTATATAATGCGGAGTTCGTCCCTTCCAAGTTTTTTTCGGTACACAAACACTGCAAATTCATTCAATAACATTTAATTCATGAAATAGGTTCATTACATTAACGAACAATATCCCTAACAATATAATCATTTTGATACACAGACAGACACAGCGATTGTAATAGATACGCATAATTTATAGGTTAATAATTGTCATCGACTTGATAAATTGGCCGGGTAATGTTTCATCACTTTTCTCAATAATTATTATAATGAACATGTATCTTGGTGACCGGTATAGGAAGAAATGGTGCCACGTTATACAGTTGTCTTTGTGGAAACAATTGTCTAAGCAAGCCAAACAACTGAACTAACTTGAGCTAGGGATGTCAAAGAAAGTACACTTACTTATCGATAAATCTTCAACAACATTTCCCAAAAACACTGTACTCAGTAAGCTGCAAAACTTTTAGATAAAATACTTTTCATCCAAATGCATTTGATCCATGATTCATTTGTTTTTAATTTAGTTTATTTTTTTAAACGTATGACGTCATAATTTTATTTGGGGCACAATTCACTCAATTTTTATGTAGATTTGATATTGTTAACTATCTGCTAGACTCAATGTTAACGATAGTGACGTTTGCGTTAGCCTGAAAATAAAACACCAAGTAGGTATTTGTGAGTTTTATCAAAATTCATAATGATAGGTATTGATAGTGATGCCCTTTCTGATAAAAATCTATCGATATCAATCAACAACACTAGCGTGAACTGCCATGAACCAATTTACATGTTAAATAATGCGACTATTTAAGTCATAATAGAAAGCCATTGTGGTAATGATAAATTATTTCTTTGGCTGGGTGTCCTAAATAGCTCCTCACATTGAACTGGAATTAACCATATACAACCACAGCCTTTATGTAATAAAAAAATTAAGGGTATAAGGATATAAACAAGTTCAACTTTATCAAGAAATAACGGGTGTAAGAATTTTTTTAGGAAATAAAAAAGTTTATCTACTATCATAGAGTAATGTTCGAATTATAAACGTCAAAACGAATTTGTATTGACGTACTTTACAAACAGTATGCTAAAAAAATTAAAAAGTTTACTTTTCGTTGCACCTTCTCCATACAAATTCTAACAAAGATGCAACGAAAAGTAAAATGTACATAGGCATGGAAGTAAGGGAAGGAACAAATGCACAATCGATATCAACTTAATGCACAATCGATACCAAAAACCATGTATCCAGTTATAAATTAAAACTAAACAGCCCACGTAAGGCCCACAGCGCATGCGCGACACATGTCAAAGAGGCAAATGGCGCCACTTGATTATTGTGTGTATGAATAGAAATAATTCATTTCGCGGGAAATTATTTTAAATTATTTATTTTGTGCCTAAAAATATGTGATAGTACCAAAAGAAGATATTTAATACTTATATAAATGAGTGTGTGTGTGTGTGTGTGTGTGACGGAAATGTATTGCACATTTAATCATATACCAACAAAGTTTAGGAAAACATTGGGATAGTTCGCTTTCGGAAAACCTGTAAGTAAATTCATTTTCAATGTATTCAAGTAGATAAAATAGTGTATGAAGCTGCACATAATTAGGTATTACAATGCTCGTTACTATTTTGAAATTCGCTGCGCTCATTTCAAAAAACACACTCGCATTGTAAAACCCTTCGTTATGTAGGAGCTTCATAAACTACTATTTTATTTCTATACAAATAGTTTGATCGAGATGGTTATATTTGTAAGAGAAAGTATAAAGTATATTTTTTATATTTGCTGAAAGAATTTCCTGGTAAAAGTTGTTCAGTTTCGATGACTGAGCAATCCTATCAGATTCTGGTACGCTGACCCTTGCACCTGGTATACAGGGTGTTAATTGCGTGCCATAGCTTACGGGGTGTTAATAAAGGATAAAATTCATCCTTATTACAAGTGCATCCTGTACGCTGGTTCAAACTGGAGTGGACTAAAGCAAAACTTTATTGTATTAAAGACTGTTACATAAGTAAATTAACAGACATAATGCTTATTTTATTACCCTTTATAATTATCCAAGAAAATTATCACTCGGGTCAGTCACTTTTGTTCTACAGATATTTAAAGTACCTACTATATGTATTTTCTGAATTTTATAAAAAATACTTTTATTTCGCTAACGCTGCCATTATTTTGTGTATTTATATTTTTTTATTACCTATAAAATCAATTTTTTTTTAATTAATTTATAACAATAACCCCAAAAAACTGCTTGTAGGTAATTTCAAACAAGTTTAATTTGAACTCTGATCAAAAGAAAATTGAACCAAAAAGAGTGCTCTTGGGATTTGCTATTTCAAATTCCTTGCACGTCCCATAAATATGACGTCTTACCTTACTCAAATTTGCATTGTGAAAATTAAATAAAAGATTAAATTTATCCGAAGTATTTAGAAAAAAAGGATCTAAAAGATTGCTTTTTCAAACTGTCAAAACCAACTTATCTTTACAGGGGGCGTAAAAAAACTAAACAATGCATAAATAATTAGCATCGCTTTCAAAACAAGGTGAATCATATTTTATGCATGTAGCCAGTATCATTGGCCGATTACGCTGATTACGCTGCGTTATCTCTGCGTTTTGCAATCGTCGCACGCGCGGCTTTGTGTGTAAACAGAGATCGCTTTTAACTAGACCGCTGGCTGTACAACATTTAAATTTATAATTATTGTAAATTGTAAGTTGTAATTATGATAGTTTATGAGATTACACAATAGCTTGACTTTTAGCAGATGTTTGTTTGTATTTAAGATAAGTACTTACCTATGTTGTATATTGTTTATCCTTTGGCCCAAAATCGCAGATGAAGGAAATCGCAAGGAGGATTCAGCTAGGATGGGCTGCATTCGGAAAACTGGAAGAGGTCCTTAAGTCAAAGATATTTCCGCAATGCCTTAAGACCAGGGTATTCAACCAATGTGTGCTCCCCACGCTTACGTATGGTGCCGAGACATGGACGCTCACAAAGGAAGCTATGCACAAAATAAAAGTCGCACAGAGAGCCATGGAGCGCGCCATGCTCGGAATAAAGCTGCAAGACCGTATCAGAAATACCGAAATCCGACGCCGTACTAAGGTAGAGGACGTAGGTAAAAGGATTATCAAGCTGAAGTGGGCGTGGGCAGGACACTTGGCGAGGCGGGAAGACGGGAGATGGACTAAGGCAGTGACAGAGTGGCAACCATGGGGCAGAATACGCCCAGTAGGCAGACCACCGGCCCGATGGTCAGACGACATTGTCTCTGTTGTGGGAAAGAGCTGGATGCGGATAGCACAGGACCGGCAAGAATGGCGCATTAAAGAAGAGGCCTATGCTCAGCAGTGGGCAGATATAGGCTGAATAGATAGATAGATAGATAGATAGACTTACCTATGTACCTTACTTCCATACTGGACTGGGAGTGATAGAAAAACATAGAATGTGCCAGCTGCAACTGCAACTCCTCCCGGGCATGCTATAAAAACCAGCTAAGGGATTCATAGGTTTCAGTGAATTACAATTTAGGCGATGGGCTGACAACCTATCACTTTGGTAATATACTTTTGATTGTCTATTTAATACAATTACCTATTTTAATCGATTTGACATATTATTAAAATGGGCTTGTTTTTCATAGACAGCATAAAAATAAAGCTAGCAAGGACTATAATCAATTGTATATTACAGGCAATATCAAATATAGATCTTAGATAGTATTGATTTGATGTCTCTTTTGACAAAATAGGGCTGCTTAAAATATATTTTGATCCTATGTATGACATTAACATTTATTTTTGAAATAAGTATTTTATTTCAACACCAACTATGAACATAAGAAAACGTTTGATACAATTCGGAGTGATAAGCGTACACACTTAGTTCTACTTCTACAATAATTAGGTTATCATAGGCCCTCGCATCTTGCTACAAATAAATAGATTGTGAAAAATATCGTGTAACAGACAGACAGACATAGCGTTGCGAAATATAGGTGTATTTGGTTACAAGAAAAAGGTGAATTGTTTGAATATGGTTTTTTTTTCTGTGTAAACTATTGCGCAAGGAATGTTGTACATATACATGAGACTAGCTTTCCGCCCCGCGGTTTCACCCGCAGCTAAGAGTTTTCCCGTGGGATTGAGTTCCCGCGCTGTTCCTACCTCCTACATCCCCTATTTAACCCCCTTAGGGGTGGAAAATACAAAAACGCTGAAACACGTGTTCATTATTTTTAAAACTTTAGCCCAAAAACAAAATTGGAAGATCCTGCCATCAAAATTGACGGAATTTCCATACAAACTTCCATCCCCTATATAACCCTCTCAGGGGTAAAAAATGCAAAAATGCTGAAACACGTGTTCATTATTTTTAAATCATTAGCCTAAATACAAAATTTGAAGATCCTACCTCCAAAATTGACGGACTTTCATACAAACTTCAACCCCCTTTTTACCCGTTTAGGGAGGGAAAATCCGGAAATCCTTTCTTAGTGGGAGGTTACGTTATAAGAGGAACTTGCTCTCTAAGTTTAATGATTCTAGCTTTAGTAGTTTAGGCTCTGCGTTGATGAATCAGTCAGTCAGTCAGTCAGTCAGTCAGTCAGTCAGTCAGTCAGTAAGGACAAACGATTTTATAAGTTTAGAAGATAATATCTATATCTACCTGATAGTGATAGTGATAGTAGTAGTAGGTGTAATAGGCTACGGTGCTGCTTACCATGAGGTGGGTGGTATGCTTAGTTGCCACTGTATAACATAAAAAAAAAGACTGTCGGATCTGTCCTGTCTTCACAGCCAGACAGTCAGATTAAGTTAGTAAATACTATCAATTCTGATACCATGACAAAGAAGTTGAAATACCTACCATTTGAAATTATTTGATCAACTGGACCATAAAAGGTTCTATTCCACCCACTTTTTTTACTAATGTAGGTATTTGGAAAAAATTATTTTGTTTCATTATTTACAACACACCCATCAAATATTTGCATTTTTAACTAAAAAAAAATGTACTATGACACAATTTAGATAAAAGCAAATCGTGATAGATCTTTAATTTATTGTCTAAGCAAACCATCCCACACGATCAGCTGGGTCGTTCTTCAGAAATGATTCTTCGGGTCACTTTAGTGGCGAATTTTTTTTGTGCGTTTTTGGCATTTTTTTATATTGGAGAATAATAAAGAGATCAATAGAAGTTTAATTACAAAAAATTACTCATATCTAACCACAGGTTACAACAGAATTAATTTTCGAAATTTTCGATGCCACCAAACGTGACATATTGTGCCACTCGAGTGACTTTGTTATTATTATGAGGAAAAAGTGAAAGATTACCACCGTCAGCATGAGTTTAATATCCTTTTTGATTACTTTTAATGATATTATAACAGTTTGTTTACTTCAAAAACTTAAATGCGAACTGCAAATCTTATCCTGAAATCTCTTACCTTATAATAAGTAAACGGAAAATCCCTTCAAGGCATAGTCGCAATTACAGCAATTATTACCGTTAAATGGAAACCTTCCAACTGGACCATCCCGTATGGACCCCTGGAGAAATCGACCAAGCTACCACTAAAATCACCACGACGCCATTTTGTGGTGATTGGAGAAAGCTCAAGGATGGTCAAGCCAAGAACAAAATGCAACCACTCCCACAACACTTGCGAGACCTGCTAGAGGAAAAGAAGCGCCAGAAAGTTCTTCACCAGCTTCCCTCCATTAAAGAACCATCTCAACCACCTCACCAACTGAATCAAACAAAAAAAGTGAGTTGGGGGAAATCTACCCAAGAAAACCGTTTAAGCAATCATCCAAGTCTTCAACGGGATCCTCAGAACTGGTCATTTCCACACACCATGGAAAAGCGGAAAAATCATTGTGCTTCCGAAGCCAGGCAAGAACTTGGCCAACCCGGAGAGTTGCCCATCTTATTGCTCCCAACGCTCTCCAAAGTGTTTGAGAAGTTTATCCTGCCTCACATAGCCAAACATTATATCTCAAGACCAGAACAGTTCGGGTTTCGCTAAGAGCATTCCACAACTCTCTAACCTGCTAGAGTGAACCATGACATGGCTACGAGGATGAACAAGATGGAATACTCGGTGTTCGTAATAATTGACATGGAAAAGGCATTCGACAGGGTGTGGAACGACGGGCTCGTCAACAAACTGTCGAAAACCTCAACACCCAGAAGGATCGTCAAGACCATCGAGTCATTCCTCAGAGGCAGAAACTTCCACGTGGCCGTCGAAGGTGTCAGATCCACTGAACACCCAATCGAAGCGGGAGTCCCTCAAGGGAGCTGGCTGTCTCTCCCCGGCGTGTTATTCCATCTACACGGACGACATACCCAGAGTGGGTGACGTTTAATTGGCTCTATTCGCTGACGATGCGGCCTTCATCTTAGCGTCCTACAAACCACAGCATGCAGCCAAGAAAATGCAGCCGACGGTCGACGCGCTTCCAGACTGGTTGAGCCATTGGCGCGTGAAAGCAAACGTTGCCAAGACACAGGCTCTAATCACAGGAAGATGCCACATACCATCCCCACTTCGCCTCCATTGGCAGGAGTTCAAAAGCCCTATCAAACATCTCGGTATAACCATAGACAGGAACCTCACCATGAAAAAACACGAAAGTGGTGGGACAAGTCAAGGCAGCCCGAGCCAAACTGCGGCAAGATAGCAAACTGCCCACGAAAACCAAGCTCAACATCTACAAAATGTACTTGCGCGCAAGGCTGACGTACGCGGCGCCCGCTTGGTACGCTCTCGCGTGCAACTCATTGAAAAAGAAGATCAGAGACCAGGAAAACTTAACTGTCCGATCGGCAATAAAGGCTCCAATATATATGAGAAACGATGTGCTTCACCGAGATCTCGAGTGGGAGAACATCGACCAGTTAATTGCACGACTTGCCATGGGGTCTCACCCGGTGGTCTTGACCGCGGAGGGTAGCTAAAGAAGAACCCAGGAACCGGCCTGTAGTTGCAGGCCGCGTGAATTGCCTCTCCAGGGAGCCTGAGTATGTCCGAATGAGATTTCCGCCGAGGAAGAAGTTCCGGGGTGAAGGATTATCAGTCAGCTGTCAAAAATGTTCTCCTTAAAACGAAAAGTCATAATAAACGAGCTATTAGACAAGATTATCACTATACGCTTCATAAATAATGTTTTACATAAATTACTATACAATAAGAACGCGGTATTCATATGAATTTTGTTTAAGTAATAAGATAAGTCACTTGATTGGTGTGAAATGTCGCTTTGGTGGACAAAATGCCACCCAAATCACGCCACCCAAGTGACCGAATTTTGGGTATTTTCGCAATTTCTCTCTAAACTATGCAATAAATTCCTTTTTTTTAAATTAATCTAAAATCTCGGTTATATTTACGAGTTAATAATAGTAATAACAGATTCAAAGTGTTAATCTATCATACATTACACAAGTCCACTTGAGTGACCTGCGTAAGTAGAAAAATGTTGGTCTCGAAAATTAAGCACCTTCTATTTTTTTTCGGGAACTGCGATGAGTCACCAGTCCTCTTTCCTCAGATGCCATGTCAGGACTGGCAAATGGCGGGAGTGTTGTCCTGGTCATAGTTAGCTTCGTTGAGGCGTACGAGTCGTTTCAAACCGCGCGCTCAAAAGTCTCGAAAACGTGTGACCGACACAAAGTGCTTGTTTTGTGAATGTTGGTGTTTAAATATGTGTGTAGTTTATTATTTTAAATAAATCTGTGGTTTTCCAGGATCATTTTTATGGGTAAAAAGTACGACATAGTCCAGGTAAATAAATTGCTATAAGCTTTTCAATTTCGGAAGAGCAGAGTGTGACACGCGAAGAACGCTAGTTTTGACCCCGATTTCAGGTTTCTAACTAAAGTTTTGTTTAACGTATTTTGTAATATTATGTTGAAATTAGGAATTCTAGGTAGTCAATTAAACAAACAAACATATAAAAAAGAGTTTTAAGCTGTGCGTTTTATATCATTAGAGTATTAAGCGTGTGACCGAAAATTTCGACCTCTCAAAGAATGACCCAGCTGACGTCCTTGAGCTTCTAAAAAAACTTACTATAAACGTACTATATTCAAAACTTTCTTCGATGCTGGACTGGAAGGACTAATCAAAGAAAAATATAGATAGTGTGAAGGCGAAAACGCCTTTCACTCGACGTTTAACACTCTGCCTACCCAGGAAGGTTATGTAGGTATGTTATTGTATATGTTACAGTCAAAACCCATAACCAGGCAAAAACTTATTGATTGGTAAAATTAAGACAAACTTACTCTAGGTATGTAATGTAATGTACCTATATTCAAAACTGTCCCGATTGACGCACCATGCATTGCGCGATAACGTATCGCGGATGGTTTAGCGGTTCCAATATTCCATATTTGAATCGAGTGATTTTTCTATTGGGCATTGGGTTAGAGTATACTCCTGCGCATGTAGGTCACGTTGAGTTATGACGGCGATAAGCGGCAAACGTATTTTTGTCGCGCCTCTCTGGTTATGAGTAAAAATAGCGATTATTTGAAAACGGCACCTTAAACTTAGTTCAGCAATCATAAGAACTTAATATTCAGACTTTATTAATTCGACGGCCTAAACGAATAAAGCCGTAAAGGCACTTTACCGGTTTTTTTTTTATTGCATTTATTGATAGCAGAAACTAAGACGCATATGCCAATTTATTTTTTTATTTCTATCTCTAAAATCTGCTGAAATAGGAAGGAAGACAACTTTATTCTATCGAAATTTACTACGTTTATTGTGGACGTATTCATGCCTCATTATGAACCTTCAAAACACAATATAAGTACCTACCGGGTGTAGGTACCAGACACTGATAGGGGTTGCTCAGTCAACGGAACTGAACAACTGTCACTGGGAAATCTTTCAGGAAATGAAAAATAATTTTGACTTTCCCATACAAAATGACCACCATTTTTAGTTTGTATGGGAAAGACAAACATTTTTTTCATTTCCTAAATGAATTTCCTGCTGAAAGTTGTTCAGTTTCATTGGCTTAGCAACCTCTATCAGTTTAGGTAGATTATAAGACCTCATAAAATGACCCTCAAAGTTTGTTAGTCGTAGTAAAAAGCATCTTTTAATTTTGACAGATGGTACTGAAGGTATATTCTGTGCTGAAGGTACATATAAAAATAAAATTAATTTAATAAAATTAATACATATAAATATAAAATTCTACAGTTTATGAAGACACCAATACCAAGCTAAATTAGTTTTCTCTTGTAAGTAATACTAACTACAAATAAAATCATTAAAAATCGAGTAAAATTTATATTTTCTCAAAAATAATTATGATGAATGACTCTTTTCTGACGAAAGCATGCCAATTAGCTACAACATAACACAAAATATTAATGTTGACCGGAAATAACGGAAATGTGGCTGAAATATTGTAAATAGGCAACACCATAGTCTTTTCTTTTGATTGTCATACAACTATTTTAATCGTTTTGACATATTTTTGAAATGGATAAAATAGATATGACATCATTATGTGAAAAAATAAAGTATTATGGCAAATTCTTAAAGTTTTAATAAGTAATGAAAACATTATAGCACTACGACGCAACGAGTGACAGTGACGAAATAAACTTCTACCTACAACTGCCTTTTAAGGACAGGTAAGTATTTGCAGACTTTTTATGAAGGTAGGTATACTACTACTTGTCCATTGGTACAAATCTATTAGGTCGTATTTACTTTTAAAAGCAAAATATTCTATAAAGTTGCTATCAAAAGGCTGCTTAAGTTTAGAGGAAAATGTGTAATGACAATGTAATGCGCATAATCATAATTATACACTTTTTCCTGACCATGTTGATCTTTGCGTGTCTATTAATATTTTCACAAAGTGATAGATACACTCTAAAAGCTATTATGCATAATTTGAGGTCGGTTAAATATATTTTTAAACATGACAAATTTTTTAACAAGAGATAAACAGTCTATTAACTTCTATTTAGATAAAGAAATAAAAATTCCTACGCTAAAATATAGAGCAGAGTTTTTATAACAAATGGTCTTAGACCATAGAACAGCGATGTTTGATGCAAATAGGGTCGTTACATTTCAATATTTGTAGAGAACGGAATTTCCATTCATTTCTGCTCCCAATATGTTAGGTAGGTATATTGGTATGCTAATTATTATGACACAATATGACACACAATTTCACACGAATATATACAAGTCATAGTTGAAAACTATAGCAGTGCCCATATGCCATGATAATAGATCAAGATCATGCCTATAATATCACATTTGACATTTCACGCTTAAGTTATATGGTTTAAATTCCTATGAGTTTTTTTAACTATTAAATTGAGAGCTGTCAAATTTGACTCTAAGAACTCTGCATGATAGTTGATGACAGTGCTTCATCTTCTAGATTTGCAACGATTCAATTTATGCTAGCGTACCTATTTGCTTTAACTTTCATGCTGGACTGGTAGTGATAGAAAAACATAGAATATGCCAGCTGCATCTACTCCCGTGCATGCTGTAAATATCAGCTTAGGGAATCGAGGGTTTCAGTGTATTGCAATATAGGCGATGGGCTGACAACCTGTCACTATAGCAATATACATAATCACCTGTATAATAACCCTCAAAACTTGAGACGTGGCGGAATGAATTTATGTCGTTTTTGCTCTGCCTACCTCAATAGGGAAAATGGCGTGACTTTATGTATGTATGTACTTGCTCATCAACATTTTCCTACGTATCTATCGATATTGTAGATATATCTACAGAATTGCGTACCCATCTACCTACCTGGCTACTAATTAAAGCAATGATTTTTTTTATTTCTTTTATCGATAACATCAGCAGCTCTACATCGAAAATCGATTTTACTCAATAAACTATCTGAACAAAAACTCGTGTGACATCTTCTTCAAGCGACTTGAATCATGACATGAAAAGATTATTATAAAAAGCACTGGCCAGTGACAACATAAAAAACTTGATTTCTTTCGCAAATAAAAGAGACCGTATAGAAAATAGTAGCTCTATCGATCGATCAAGAGCAAAAAATCAATGATAAAAGTCGAGTGATTCGACGTAATGTCAGCAAATGAAGTCGGCTGCATATATTAAACTTAATGAATGAATTTCATTAAATATTCACTAACTGATTCGGTTCGTTAATGAATTTACGTAGCCAAGTCAGTCAGTTGCGTAGCCAAGTGGTAGTTAAGTCAAGACCATACATTTTAAATTTTCTGAATGACTAAAATATAAATAATAAAGATTTTATGACTTGTCAATAAAAGACCAACTATAAGTAAAGCAAAAAGAGGTCTAAGCAAGTAAAATTTGTAGATTGTTTTACAAGTATTTTATTAGCATTAAACGATTACAAAAGATAGTAATTCTTTGTTTTATAAATATAGCTGAAGAGTATTGAAAACCTCTATAAGGCTATTGATCATACAAACAACTTAACACCACTAAAGGGTTAAGGTTAATCCACTGAACTGAACTCTAGATTGAGTGCATCTGGCGCCTGCGCCTAAACGATATGCCGCGATAATTTTAATAGCACTCTATAAAACAGATCACGTAATAAAATCCCATACTAACCTTAGCAACGTGGGTCACTGGAAAATCATTCACTACCTCATTCACAGATCAAACAGCATTACATTGTTCCTGGCTGGCAAAAAAACTGTCAGCTGAAAGTTTTCTTTTTCATTAAAAGCTGAAACAGTTTTATTTTTCTTTTCACTCAAGTTCGAATTTCGAAGTTTGCCGCGCGAAAGACCGCGTGCTACGTGCGGCGGCGATTTGTGTGACGCGTCCGGGCCGCGCCGTGCTTTCCTCCCGACTATGTTGGAACCGGCACATTCTACTAGAATTTTACTACCGGCTCTATGTACTCAATGTAAATAAACTATTAGGTACGTTACACTTTATTTAGACTTGCGACTTGTAGAAATAAATAAGACGTTAGATTTGTTAACATTCCAAACTTTATGTGAAAGATATTCAATGAAATCACATTGAGTTTCAAAAATACTAAATCTTTAAAATATTATATATTATTACCAGGAATTTGCACATTTTATAGTAAATAAACACAGATTTCTAGATAGTAAACTGATATACTTTCCTTATGTATAAAATATTTTTCTAAGATTAAATTTAAATGATGATAAGTATAAAATTCTTATTTTCATAAGTATATAATATTTTAATTTAAATACGTAAATCATAAATTTGTTTTATTACATTTAAACATAGACATTTAAATGTCATCTTACCATTATCATATTACCAATGGATAGGTATTACGTACGGTAGCAGTTTGTGCGTGAAAATCGTTCCGATTTCGTGTGGAAATGGTGTCACTATGGTGCAGACATCTCCCATTTCCTTTCTCTTTCATCCGTCAACGTCGCGTAGGTTTCCCGTACCAATATATCGTTTTCAAATAATACTTAATCGATATTATACGTGAGAAAACAGAATTCTGAACTCTAGAGTCTCTATAAGTATGGTTTTCTTTCAAAAACAAAGTTTTTTAAATTAATATTATCTTGGATGCAAAAATATTTTTACTTTTTATTTTATTTTCAATTTAAAAAAGATTTGCATAATAAATTTCGATTTAATAAAATTTATACGCCAATCGGTTATTCACTTTTTCTGAAAATAACAGGTAATGAATAGATAAAAGTTAAAAGATAAAAGCGACAGATAGCTACATTTTGAGTGAAACGTGAAAGCCTAATCCTGTGTTTTCCGTGATATATTTCTTTCCCTATCTATATGTATATCCATTATCAAATGTTATCACAATAGGTTACCTGAAATAAAAAAAATGTAAATACTAACAGAAAAGTTTTGCTTATTACATTACCTTTATTTACCTACCTGAAATGTATTTCCATCATAATGATAAATTATTGATTGTCATTTGACACTGAAAACACACACGTCTACCTACTGACTGGCGCGCAGAAAATGTGTCTTGTTCCGATTGGATCCTACTAAATCGCCCGATTCAAAATCCGCAAATTCTTATTAGAAAAGCTTAGGTTCTTGTTGTATTTATGGTTTTTATGTTTGATTGAATAGGTAAATAAATTAATCTTTCCTGTGTGAATAGGTAGATTTAAAAAATTGGTTGTTGTAGCATCTTATCTCTCTCGTGCCGTGCAGGATTGTGGAACTGTTACTGTAGTGACGGCACATGGTCAGCCCTTCGGCCAAATTACAATATCCCGGAACCATCCCATTCCTCTGGCTTGACATTAGTATTAACGTATTAAATATGCCTGAAGACGGAATCTCAGATGATAGGTACTTTCGATGTTCTTTTTTTGGTTAACAAACAGAAAAATTACATTTGCGCCCAAATAAGAGCAAATCTAACAAAAAGCAATACTATACAGGTGACGGGCCCTAGAAAGAATACATCCAGCTTGATCAAATTTCTGCGTTTTGTGTAACAATAGTCTCAATCATCTAGAGCCAAGCGGAGCATCACCTTTCTAACACGAGGAGGTAACTCGAGAACGTGTCCAAAGACGAGACGTTCTCACGCCGCCGAGACGAGGTCGGGAATCGAACCCGGGATATCATTTGTCATTCGCCACCGAAGGCCGAAATCTACTTCAGGGAAAGCTGTGCTTTCAAATTTAATCAGTAGTTTTGTAGGAAAAGGAATTTAATGCTGATTTGATGCCTTGAAAAGAATTTAATCAGTATGTTTACAAATTTTTTCCGAATTTGTAAACATACTGATTTAATTCTTTGTTAAGAATTGGGTAACTTTTTCCGAGAAATTAACTAAGTATAGCTTGGCCACGTTTTAGAAAGGCTTATGAAGTCCATAGATATTTTTAGTTACTGGTCAGGGTGTAAATTTAAATACTTAGTAAGTATAAGTTTTCTGTTTTCCATTAAATACCGAACTAAATCCTCTATCTATATACTACCAATTTTTTTTACGCTAGAAATAAAATATGTTTTGATTTTTTGCATCTTATACGTTTGTGCATAAGGATGCCCTCATCGCCTGAAAAGGAAGTCATTCGCTCGCCACTGCACCGCAAAAGACAATTCAATTGAGCAGACATTATACATCCGAGCTACTGTTAGACATATACGTGTATAAGATAATAGTACAAGTGTAGCTCAGTGTGTAGTTATGAAGAGTGAAGAGGACCTCATCACGGTGACGTGTCGGGATCGCGAAAGCTTGTAACATCAGAGGGCCCGCCTCTGTGACGCCGCCCGCGTCGAAGCTAGCGGAAACTGTAGAGTCGGCCGCTTTACACATTTAAAATAATGTGAAATTTCAGAATGCTATACATTTTTCTTATTAATATTGTGAATTTTGTTGCTACTGGGAAAGTATTCAACATCTGACGAATTTTAATAGAACTTTCATATTTCATTGAATTCTAACATAGCAGCTTGATTCCAACGGTATTGTATAGAAACCAGTGCGTTTTAGATTTCTGGTGGGCTCGAACGACTCTTCAACTCTGTGTCAGTCAGTCACTATAACATTTACTCATATTAAATTCTACGACATCAAAGTCACTAAAAATCCGCAAAACTTTTCATCATAAATGAATCTCTACATCTTTCCTTACTCCGTTCCATAAAGTGAGAAGCGGCGATGACACCTAATTGCGCTTCAAACAGGATAACTGTAAGACCGCCACAACAGATCCATTTACAGTGGCCGAAGTCAACTAGCCCCGCCAACTCTCCCCTCTCTATTTGTCTTGCTTGGTTCTCTGTTCCGATTTCTTTGTATTGATTGGCCCAATAAAAAGATTGTTCTTTCAGTGATTAGGGCATCTTACTGTTTTTTTTTTTGTTACTTTTCATCCCATATTTCAGTAGACAAGGAGTTATACGTTACTTAGTGGAAAATACTTTATGGATCTACAATTTATAGTCTATAGGTACCTGATTGATCACAATTAATTGACAAGAGCACTGTGTCAAAGAAATGCATCTTGAATAGAGTGGATCCAAAACATGACGTAGTGCAGTACTTACACATCCTGAATAATATTGTTAAATGGTTTAAATTTAGAGTTCACTATAACAAAGGTCTACAAACAGTAGGTGCCATAGATTTGGCCTTCGAAACACAATCGCACATTCAACCAATAATTTCCCTACCACCCGGCACGCTTTTTACATCACCCGCAACTTATAAAATAGAATTTAGAAATCTAAATAGAGTGTCCCGTTGTTTTGAATCTAACTTATCGAAGGCACCATTCTGCGCAGTGTGACCGTTGTGGCGAGATCCTGCTTTTTTTGGCAGATTATTTTTTCTAGTTGCTAGCAGATCTTAGGGGTTAAGTTTCAAAATAAGTATGAGTATTTGACAGGATTAGACAGAATTTGAAAAGTCTCTATAAAATCAGCCCTGGCTTATCCACTAGGCTGAGTAGGCTTAAGCCTAGGGCGGCAGATTTTGGGGGGCGGCAAAATTCGCCAAAAATAAATAAATAATAGTTTCTGGCTGAAATCAAAACCCTAATAGTGTATATTTTATCATTATTATTGTGTTATATGTAAAAATATTGGTCGTCTTACACCCATATCGAAAACAGTCTGCGACATTTTTATGTATTCGAGCTTGTCGTCAAGTCATCGGTTCGACGACAAACGACGACAACCGTATATACAATTGACGACATCTGACGACAGGTTCGGATGTAAGACTGTTTGCGACATAGGTGTGGGTGAGACCACCTAATACTATACCTTCAAGCCAGGCCAAAAAAAAAACGGCTGAGGTGAAGCCGGATGGGATGGGTTGAGGGGGCGGCAAAATTTGAATAGCCTACAGGCGGCAAATGTGCTAAGACGGCCCTGTATAAAATACTTTGTCAGACGATAGCAATTTGTTGTAGGTATGATGAAAATTCAAGACAATCAATATCCGAGGGAGGATTCTAGATCAAATTTTTTGTTACTAATTTAATTGTAATACCTACTTACCTAGGCTCGTATTTATAAAGCGATCTCAAGATTGAGAGCAATATTGAGTGCGGATTTGACAGGTAATTTTGTACTGGAATGACATTTCTGATACGAACTCAAACTCGCTGTCACTCTTGAGAGCTGATTATAAATACCGGCCTTAGTCTCAGTGTATACGGTTTGCGTGGAATAAAAAAATACATTATGCAGGTTTTGGCGGTTTTTGAGATAAGTGCTCTGGTTATTGAAGATTTGCAAGCTGTCAGGATGGACATGTTTTAAGCAATTTGGACAAGTTTTCAATATGCAGCTGGTCACACTTATTCTACCTATTGTTCCCGCCCGCTTCGGGCGGTCGTGAGCATTATGCATTGTTTATTCGGAGAAAACCTAGAAGATATGTTTGAAAATTATATTTTATAGCTGTCGATGGTCCAACGCTGAGGCATGATGACAGTTATCGGCAATGTGGAGGTATCGGCCCCAGATACTGCGTTCTTTGATATCTGTATCAGGACTATCAGGGTTACAGGGAGTTCTTACAACTGATGATCAGTAGGTAAGTATATAAACTGTGACGTCAAATAAAGAAGATGAATTATATTCGAGAATGGCAACCTTTTACTTACCCCAAGTAATTTTATTCGCACTGCCATCTAGAGCAATATAATGTTTAGCTTTAAAATTTAACTGCCAGAAAGGGTTTCAAAAAATTTACTAACATTGTAATATTTAGTTGCAATATTTATTTTATCATACTACGAGTAGTACGGTCATACGATGTACATAATCAGCGTCAAAAAATATGACGAAAAACTGCATATGAAAATCATGATTGTGTTTTAGTTTTATAGGTAGATAGTTTTACTTATCTAGTAAAGATAAGTTTTATTACAACACCCATTCATGCATTATTCATATCAAAAGTTAGTAATAGGTCCAATTTAAGCGTGTTTAGGTTATTTATAAGGTCCATTTAGTGTTATCTGCCTCTGCCTTTGATTCGCCGCGTCATAAACAAACAGACACACTGAGTTGCTACAATCCCGGCGCCTTACTAAATTAATTGCAATATTGTGCGATAGATTCATTCTTAAAATTGAACCGGAAAGTGCTAAGAGTGAGCTTGTTAAACTGGGGGAGAGATTAACGTTTTAGGCATTACCTAACATATAACTGCGACTAGGTATGCATGTATATTGTTACGCATACGCACAATCCCCCATTTCGCTCATTGGTCATAAAAAATAGGGACAATCCGCAAATTGTGCATTATAAAACGAACAATCTTTGAAATGTCCTTTATATGTGAAAATACCATGTCTAAAGGACATTAAAATACCAGGTGCAAGGGACAGCTTCACGCAAACTGATATTGGTTGCTCACTCAGTTCATGAAACTGAACAACTTTGACCAAGAAATTATCATCGAGGTACTTCATTTTGAATGGGAAAGTCAACAAATATTTTCTTTCCCTGAAAGAATTTCTCGACTATAATACAGATTTAAGAATATAACAACCCCACATAAAAGAATAATTTTCGGAGACGCACGACTTACATCAATGGTACCTAAAGTTTCCTATATGTAATGCCAAGACTACAATTTTTTTCTGAATAAACGGCTTCATCAAAGGTCGATCAGCAGGCGCCACTCTGTCAAATCGTGGTCGTTATTAAGGTAAGTACTTGCTTGAGAGCAGCATTTTAGTCGCCAAATCGCCCAAATACTCAAAGCTCCGCGGGCGGTCGATTTGCCAACATTTTGGTAAACAATTTATGCGCCGGCGCCTTTGTATTACCGACACATTCGGGGTGGTAAGTAGGTGTATTATTATATTTGCAATTATAATGTTAATGCAAAAAATCTTTTGGAAGATCGCAAATATCATGGGAACATAACAACAATTTTGTTAATTGAGGAACATAAAAACATTTACAGTCCCAAACATCAGGCGGTTGGTTGATTTGACTTTTGTTCTTTTTGTGAATTTTTCGGTTTCAAAAATAACGAAATCGACCATCACAATATGCTTTCAGTGAAACAACTTTTTTCCAGATAGGCATCTCTTCGTAGATCTATCTAAAAATGGCGCACACATCATACCATACCAACCACATAAATTGTATAATAGCAGAAAGAAACATGGCTGCCCAAATCAGTGAAAATAATGGCGCTGATAAATTAGCTATCTAGTGCTTCTATTTGCGACTATGATCTAGACTTAGTATTTAATTGGTCGCTTAGTACGTGACGCTATTCGGTCGGACTCATTTGGCAAGGTACGCCAATTATCGATAGGAAGGATACGACATAGATAAATATTAATACCGAATCGAATGGATATAGATTTTCTCTGACCAAATCAAATCTTGCCCGTCGCCTTAAAGAAATGTCAGCTCAGTCATAACTCTTCGGTTTATCTAGGGTCCTCTCTTTACTCCAGACCTGAATTTCCTTCAAGACGGCGAGATTTGATTTGGTCATAAAAGTACAGACCCTAAAGGTGGAAAGTTTCAACGTAGATTACCTAGTTAATCTTTTTCAGCCATGCGTAAACGAGCTGAAAGAAGAAAATCACGTGTTCAAGAACTATGCGTTAGTACTGCCAAAATATACTGTTCTGTGGCTTACGGTACCTAAGTATTTTTTATATCGTATAAAATGGTTTAGAAGTTTTTTGGTGCGTTGTATTTATGGAGTCGACTGGGCTGCAACAAAAATAACAATAAAAACTCATTATATAGTAATGTAAAGGTAAAAGTAGTTACTATTTAACGCAGGTAAGACAAGAGAACTAGGTTTGTGATATCCTGTTCCGATTGGTGACCACAACGCTGTGAGGTTGAGGTTTGACCTCCTGAAGCCGATACTATTGAATCTGAATGCAGGCACTTACCATGCCACAGCGTATTAATGACCAGCACCACATCTGCATACATGCATACTTATGTACATAATATACGTGTAATCGAATTGAAAACGACCTCCTTTTTTGAAGTCGGTTTAAACATGTTTCAGCCAGGTAGAAAATTAAGTAAAATATAAAAATTTCTTTGGACACAATTTATTATATGGGTAATACCTAGCTAGAAACGATACTCAAATAATAGTCTATTGTTCTAAAGATATAGTATTGGTAAAAGGCATATTAAAAGCATTTAAGCGTAGTTTCAGCATACAATTTAATTCTTTAAATGGACCATCAAAACGTCTGTCTGCAGCCGCAAGTTCTAATTTTTTGACTGATAGCCAGACAAGGATTGTAACGAATCTGCCTTGTCTAAACTGCTAACATTTTAATTTGAAATTATTGTGTCCGACATGATTTGAGTGCTGACATCAGTAACAAGTGTTTTGAATGATGAATGAGAACCAAATTAAATGGATTGCTCTTTTTCAATTGAAGAATCGTCTACGATGTTATCATACAAATTTTCATATAATAAGTAATGATAATGACCTATGCCAATTCTAAACATTCACTTTTAGTAATTTAGAAATTTTAGAACAAGTTATGGTAGGCATGGTAGGTGGAATATTGAAAATGCAGTATCCTACAAACAAACGCCTTTTACAATTTGACCACCTGGTTCGTCTTTAATTTTTTTGGCAGTCGCTACCAAGTTCAAAAAGTTGAGTCTTTTCTTTTCCTTCCTCGGTCTTTCTCAGTTTATTTTTTCGTTTGCTGTCTATCAGATAATTTTACAATTTTTACTTGGATTGGGCGCTTTTCCACTAGACGTCACGTCAACGGCAACGGCGACGGCACGGCGACGATCACGTGACAATATCTATGGGAATCGATGACATGCCGTGACGATGCCGTGCCGGCAAGTGGAAAAGCGTGTCATATAATTTCATTGATTTTCATACATTATCTCACCTACGATATCGTCGACGGTACCGTGCCGTCGCCGTTGCCGTTGACGTGCCGTCTAGTGGAAAAGCGCCCATTCAGTTGAGATATACTACCTATTTTTATTCATTTTATCATTCTAGTGACTGCCGACTGTAATATTTCTGTCCTGTGTTCCATCGACACGATAAAAAAAATAAGTGACTGTCAAAACACTATCTAAGTTTCTTTAGAAAAAAAATATATTTTTACTTAGTAAGATAAATATTTGATCATTGCCATCACAACACAGCTGCTGGTTTCGACTGCCCATGAATTTATTGCTATTTAATACACCTATTACCCTAAATCTCTTTCGACTAATCTCTATGATTGTAGAATGATTTATATTGCTTTGTCGCTATTGGCCATTGGATCGATGCTCAACTCCTATGTCATCGCCATTCAATACACACAAAAGTCACATCTGCACTTCCGGAAATTAATTGTTGCATCATCGTATAGAAACCAACCTAAATTTTGCGGTTTGTTGGAAGAAGTGTAAGCAACTTTGAATTGTATTTCTATTACATAATGTAGTAGAATATATTTTGCTACTTTGGTGTTGTTCAACAATGATCTTCGTAGAGAAACTAATGTTTAGCGAAAATGTGTAGTCGCACACAGACTTTATTTGATTGATAGAAATAAAATTACGTATTAGTAATTGTGATTTTATATGTTTGTAATATTTTGGCGAAAATTAAAATGAATCAGATCGATAGAGAAAAAAGACACTATCGTAATTTTTTAAAACGTTACCGAATCTCATAACCGGGTAGAAAATATAATGTTGGTGATAGATAACCAATTGTATAAGTTGAGGTATCTTAAGATTCTTAAGTAGGTACTAACGTAGAGTCGTCCCACCTTGACAATACTGATAGTTCACTAGAAATACTAATCTTTTATCAAATTCGCCAGGCTGTTTTTTTTACACAGGAAAGGAAGTCAAACATCACCTTGGCATGATGTGTATCATTACACGTCTTGTCGATAACATCGGTCGACGTCGCTCAGCTATCGACTATCGATGGATCGACGTGTCGAATCGCGCTGAGGTGAAAACTTAGGCTCGTATTTATAAAGCGATCTCAAGATTGAGCGCAATATTAAGTATGGATTTGACCGGCCGTTTTGTACTGAAATTACATTTCTGATACAAACTCAAACTCGCTGTCACTCTTGAGAGCTGATTATAAATACGGGCCTTAGACCTTCCAACTTGTGCCCTCCAGGTGTTGGCTGGATCGGGTCTGGTCTGCCACGTGTAGGTTATGCAAGCACGTGGAAGTTGAAATAGTACACTTTAAATTTCTTTATGTGCCGTTTTTAGGAGTAGGTAATTTTAAATAGTGCTGTATGCACTTCTAGGTATCGTCATCAAATAAATGCCTTCTCGAATTTCTACATTTATAACATCAGATCAAAACTTTATTTACTTACTTAGGCATTGGATTGAGTATTTTATTTTAAATTTCAGTAGCTATTACATTTTAAACCTCTAAACCATAGAGAAAATGACTTTATTTGTCTATGCTCTAAACTCATCCTCAAAGTTTCAGCTCACTTCTTTCATTTTATGACAATAAAAACTATGAAATTAATTGGACAACTATAAAATAAAAAATCATAAAAGGAAATCTCAGTTTTAATAGGGTCATCGCACGCGCCACAACGTAAAGAATTTCATTCATTCTTTTGGTCCGCGTAAAAAAAAACACTTTCCTTTAAACTTCATTTTTTTTTTCAGCTCATAAATAGTGGACAACCATGTTCTTTAGCGCCCAATTTTATTTCGATATAAGATTACTTTGTTAGCCCGTAACCGATGGAACAAAAAAGAGGAGGATTGTTGAATATATATTGTTAGGTCGTCATTTTGGTGACAAGTTTGACTATTTTATGACTTAATGCATACCATATAATAGTATTTTTAAGTTCAAGAACATAGAGAACCTATAGGTAGAGAGACTGAACCTATCTCTTTTTGACCTAATGATACCTCTTATTCTCTAGATGCCTCAATAACAACAACCAAACCAAATTAAACCAACATCTAGGCTTATGGCAATTTAGATTTTGTATTGTACTCACAGGTATATACCTACCTTACTATATACCTACACTTGTGTTGTAAACCTAAACCCGTGTTTCACATGAAAACACTTTTTATTAACCACTACTTACATTATGCCTACTATACCTTCTCACTTTCAGTTTCATTCAATACATACGTAAATACTTCTGTTGTGGATCGAAATGCAGTCGGGTTTTATTTTGACTGTGGATATTATTATATTATTAAGAGCAGGATATAAATAATCGATATAGGATCCTTCCCGTAGGATAATGTCACGCGAGTGGCGAAGGATAAAAGCCATTGTCCCGTCCACGCCTAGTTTACCATCATTCTACGGGGTCAAAGGATAAACAGTGCTATCGATTCGTGGAGAACATGAATTAACTAATTCTTAACTAAAATTAATGCTATCCCTTTCTTTCCTCGCAGGATAGACAATGACAGGCGACCATTTTAAGTCAAGATTTAGTGATTTTATGCGCATATTCGTATCGAATCGATACCACTGTAAATGCAAAAGTTATTTATTTCGAGGCAAGAATCAGTTCAAATAACATTTTTATTAATGTAAGTATATTAAAAAACTATTAGCAAACATTAATTTTATTTAAATAAATATCACAAAAGCTAAAAGGTTACTAAAAACTACAATAGAATAATCACTTAACTACCTTGAAAATAATTTGTTTAGAATGAATGACTTCTTACTTAACATCGAGCTTTTCACTAATCATAATAATGTGTAGGTAGGTACCTACCTAGGTACATGACCATGAACTATTAAAAGATTTTTCGTATCTATACGTCTCTGAAGTTTTATAATCTTTGACATATAGGGGTAGAGCCCGAACCGAAGACAGGACAATAAGGGTAACACGGCACTCGTTCGATCGACAATCGATATTCATCGATATCGATATCGCATTCAGCTATTTAGATCGTATCGATATGCCATTGTAAGTTATGACGTGGCTTTCAGTTTGTGTGTGACAGCTTTTAGTTCTCGAGATGGTATTATAATAATGAGATGTCATATTTATAGGATTACAGATAAAAAAAATACTATTTAAAAACTTTACTATTTAATAAATAAGTGAAATAGACGACCAAATAAACTTTACAGATCCAAGATATTTTTGTATCTCAGTTGTCGTCATATTTTTTTTTATACAGGGTGTAAATAAAGTACTACGTTCCTTTAAACCACGTAATGTATTAATTAGTGATATACATAAATAAAAATATTTAAAGTTTATTAAATACGTAAATCGGAAATAAGTAAGCTAACTGTAGTCATGCACATTACGGCGTTCGTCATAGTTACTCTGCCACCGCCGCCGCACCCCGCGCCCCGCACTCGCCCGGCCGCGCCCGCCGTAGTTTGCATGACTACGTTTGGCCTACCTGTTTCAATATACAATACAATATGTTTATTTAATTTATTTAATGTGTGGTATGTATTGTAAATCACTAATACATTACGTGGTTTAAAGGAACGTAGTACTTTTTTTTACACCCAATACTTAATATTAAGATAATGCAAATAAAGAACTTGAGAATGGCGAAATAAGATTTCATGCTTATTATAAGCCCTAGCACAACGAGTACTATAACTCAAAAATGAAGAGTGACAAAGATAGGTAACTTATTATTAGCGAAATAAGATTTCATGCTTATTATAAGCCCTAGCACAACGAGTAGGTACTATAACTAAAGAATGAAAAGAGACAAAGATAGGTAACTTATTATTCTCATAAGTTTTCTAACTGACCAAAGGAATCAATTGAAATACTTATCAATTTCAAGCCAGCATAACATCAATATAAAACCAAAACATTTTGTTTATGAAAGGGTTGTCTCCAAACGCTATAGATGCTATAAATACAATTTGTAACACACAATTTAGGTTTTTAACACGAAAGGACAGCATAATGGTGGGGTGGTGACAGCAAACATTTCTATTAATGACTAGACGAGCCGAAACTAGCTAAACTATAATAACTGCATTCGAGAGAGAGAAACTAAGCATAACTCATTCGATTAAAGGGCCTAGAGAACAAACGCCTGCGGGTCTACTTAACTCACTATAGGTTCTATCTAACCATTTACTTTTGACCCCTCACATTATAAATTCACTAGAAAATTTATAAATTATAGAGCTAATTCTAAGATGGGAGGGCTCAAGATAAATTGGTAAATGCATCTGTGCTTTCGTTACCACTAAGCAGATATGCCATCTTAGTAACGCCAAGAAAGTGTTAATCCCATTTTAATACGACTAATTACCACATTAATTGAAGGCGATTAAGTAAATGTGTGGGTGTGATAAATCGTGGAATATACTTGCCTCTTAATAAATTGTTGTATCTTTTGTATATATCGATAGGTACTGTGTCTTAGTATATACCTACTGATTATGGAGGATTTGTTACATTAGTTTATGTTGGGCAAGGCAATATTTTGTCAGACGTAGCGAAACCGGCTTTTAAAAGCCTGTTGACGCTCTGCCTACCACATAAGGGATAAAGGTAAGATTAATTTTTAACAAATAAAATTAGTAAACCTAAAAGTGTGGCTAAATGTTGATCTCGAAAAAGATAGAGCAACACATTAATATTAACCACTAAATTGACCAAATAATCATGTCACACTCCCCTTACATCATTTCCATATTAGATTCATAAATATACCTCCCCTACATTGTTGGTAAATGGTATTATTTTATGGGTAAACGTATGGTAACTAGGTTCGTTTGTAAAAAATGGTGTTAGGATTATCTACTTATTCAAATTGTTAAAATAACAAATAATTTGGAAGGAAAACACATTACGTTGGTAGGTTTAATACAGACTGAATAACCTGATTGGATGTAACATGATTTCGTGCTACGGAGGTAGGTAGGCATCATAGGTAGGTACTTACGTGATTCCACCTGCATTGTCTTAACGAAACTGAGAACAATTTCACAAAGTGCGATTATTACCTTCAGATTCGGATCGGCTCAAGCCACAGACTGTACCAGGACTCTAGACCATAGATAGATCTATTACCCTGTCATATTCATATAGGTAACCAGTATTGCTGAGTTTGACTGTACCGACAAGGATCAACTAAACTACCCGAAGGCTTCACTGCCAGCTAACTTGCCCCCCGCAGAGCTAATTGGCATTAACCACTAACAGCTTGTTAATCGACAGACCTGACAGTCTTGTCGGCATTCGGCAATCATTTCTAATGCTAATGCTAATAAAAATAAAACATAACAAACTAGAACGACACTTGATATAAGTTGAGATAAAATTCGTAACTCGTTCCGCGTATTGAATATCTTTGAAAGAAAAAATATAAATGCTTAATTTTTATTTTGATCGGTGAGCTGTCAGTACCTGATATACTGCTTAAATGGGAAATTATGCGACTAGGGATAATGACGAAAAGAAAATAAACTTCAAGGAAAAAATGAGTTTGGGAAATTAATCTAATAAATCCTTAGGTGCGTGCTTTATAATTTTAGTGTGTATTGTACAAAAATGGTAGTTTCAATTTATTTATTTTGAAACATCAAAATTTCGGGGCTGTCCTTCACCAACCTTTTATAAAATTAAATAGCAGAAGTTTTTTTAGCACTTGGTGCGCCATCTATCGTTGAATAGCTGTACCATTTAGTAAGTCTACTCGTTATTAGATGGCGGTAGCAGCACCACGACAACGTTTCGTTTCGCACGATATTTTAATCGCCTATAACAAAGTTTTTTTATTCGCTTTCATTGGCTATAACGGAGCGTAAATAACAGTTCATAGAGATAGCTGTGCGAAAATTATTATTTTTTTATTTTCAGTGTGAAAAAATCATGCAGATCGAATATTTTTTTAAACAAAGGGAATACGTTTATGGAAATTAAATAATTAATAAACGTTTAAATTACTCAGTTGTATTATTTTTTGTCTAAAAGGCTTACTTACTTTACAAATATCTCAAAAATGTCATTTTGACGTTACTAACATCTGTTTTTGTAAATTTGTTTTCGTAAATAAATAAATTTTCCTCCAGTAAACAGAGATATAACACTGAAAATAGCTTGATCATCCAACTGCGCAGTTCTGCGATCAACAACAACAATGATCATACGACGGTGACTGTATAATAACCTCCAATATCTTCATTGTTTTCTCATCCTCAAAATGAACAAGTGTACCGTGAAATTTTCTAGAAATCCTCTATTTTTCCTACGGTTTATATTTAATGTTAATAAATTCATACCGATTTCAAATGCTCCGACCTACGCTACCTCAGTGGACGCTTTAGATGCTTTCACCGTGGAATTGTTGCAACGACATCAGACAAAGGCAAGAAATTTTGATATAAATAGCTTATCTATACGATATTTCATGGGAACAGATAGCAATACGACAAAAGATGTCTCAACAATGACTTTAGAAGAAGCAGACAACACAGCACTGCAATATATGACAAAGAACAATGATAAAAAACTACAACAACTACTTACAGAATGTACTGCTGTAAATAGAAACCTAAGCGATATAACTCTTAAGAAATTATTCAGAAATTACAGTATTCTCGGAAGGCCTGATATGGTTGAAGCTCTACAAAAGTATTGCATGAAGGTAGACCCTTGTGTATATAAAAGAAATGGAGACTTCATGCATTACTTGGCGAAATCACAGTGTATGAAAGGCAATTCGGAAAAAGGTCTTTCTATACTAAAGGATGGCTACAAAAAATATGATGGATTGAGAAACTTTTACAGACTAATCTTTAGAGAACTGATTCAAGATTCAGTATTGAATAGATCGGAGGCATCTCTAGTTATATTCAAGAAGTACGTGCTGGAATTCAGTATAAAGTATGGGGATCACTACCCGTTGGTGTGTTTCTGGCATCTGTGCTGGTCAAGTTCTTGGTACTCAGACCAGATGTTGTCTAATGAGCTGTTTGAGTCTTCAACAAATCTTCAGGATATTGTCAGAGATAAGTGAGTAATTTCATAAGTAATCCGTTAAAAATTGTTTTATTACAATGAGTTACATACAGTTGTGCAAATATCAGAAAACATTCAACTTGTTTTTTATCAATTTAGTACATTTTATTTAATACATGTTTTAACAAATTAGAAATACTAGTAGTACTGAGTAGTACTCATACATAACATATCATTTGTTCACATGATATTTGTTAGTTTAGATCTAGATTAATAATTTAATGAACATGTAATATTTTGCTTCTCGCAATAAGATTTTTTTTCTATTAATCTGTTTCTTATTTACCAAATGTAACATTCAAGATGTACACAAGTTAATAGACAATTCTCTTTCAAATTTCCAGGGCAACAGCATTCAGCATCAGTATATTAAAGCAGGAATACAATGAAGATGCAGTTGTCAGGCTGCTGCAGATGCTGCTCAAGTATAAGATGATTGAGGAATATGCAAAGGTGCTTCAAGTCCTGTTTAGCTATAAATGTAAGTATTGCTTCATTTCACTTCAGTAGTGGTGGGTGAGTATTTATTATTATTATGATAATTTGTAATATGGTAATATTTCTGCTGCCATCCTGACTTGGAGCAATGAAAAACAGAGAATGTATTAGCTAGCTGTTTAATAGATAGATGAAGCAACAGTATTATAGAAATACTTAACTAAGTCTATATATGTACTGTTTTCCCTTTCTATTTACTTAAGAAAGAAAATGATGGGTAATTATAGAAGTGAATCGAGGCCAATATTATTTATAGCAACATATTTTTCAACAAAGTTTAACAGAGATTATTCAAATAACACATTAACCTTTGATAACTATGTGTATTTATTTTATTAGATATATCACCCATTTTATAAGTACAATAAGAATAACACAGGATAATCATAATGACCTCATGACCTATATTTTGTGGCATCAAATCGTCAGTTACAAAAATTAAAAATATTAAAAAATTATAGAGTGAAAAAAAATAATTTACGAAACTTTTTCCGAATTGTTGGTAGTTACATAAAAGTGGGTTTTATTTAAGTCCTTGCTGTACACTTATTTTTATAAATAAGTAACTCTTGCCCTCTTGTTACTGAGTGGATATATTAATGTGTAGGTACCTTTGGGGTAATGAACTGCGTAATGCGGTTGTTGACTCGTTTATTAAATCTAGTGAGTAATAATGAGGAAGGAAATCATAATTTTATTATTGAATAATGAAAAGCACTGCATAATTTTTAATATAATCTTATTAAATTTTCCTCTGAATAAATTTAAATAGAAATGCATATAAAAGTAAACTCAATGATGCGCAATATTGCTTTTTGCTCTATGTTGTACATATTATTCTCTCTCTGCTCTGCTAAAACATCTCAAATGCATAAATAGATGACAAACAAGCGTACCGCCGCCAACTTTAGAGGCATTTTACCTGATCTGATTTCAATTCCGTAGGGTCTCAATATAGTAATAAATTTATAAGTATCTGAAGGTGTTTTTCTCTCTTAATTCCAGTAAGAAACAAGGACATCCGGGGCTGCACAGAAATCATCCGAAACTGCGAAGTGCTCGGCATCAACCTACCTTCCGACCAGCAAGGAAGGTATATTAAAATGCTCATTGACGGTAAAACTACTGAGAAACCAACCACAAGTACTAAAACTTCTAAAAGTTTCAAATTTAAGTGGTAAATTTGTATATAGACTGTAGATATTGTATTTTATTGTACTGTAGATAATATAATGTTTAAATTGATTACGTAGAAGTTTTTATTTATTTATTATGTTCTCTCTTCATAATAATTCGTATTATAATTTAAGGTGATTGGAACTATAGTTTTCTATGCTAACGGAACGAGTTTTTGTGAAAATCTTATAGTAGCCCAACAGTCGCCATCCGCACTATTTTGCGATTGTACATTAGATACTATGTATGCAATAGTCGCCTCAGTCTTTTTAAAACAAAGATAAATTTCCAAAAACCCCACTTTGAGGACCTATTAACAGGTAAGAAAGTGGAAATATTTTGAAAATCTTTCTTTAATTTTAAAAGTCCAGGCAACTGTTATATAAAATGTATTTACCTATACATTACTACTGAATAGCAGCGCATGAATGACCTTTCATTTACAATTTTAAATCCTTGGTGAGCTTCGGCCGCAATCGCAGAAAGTGGTTGTTAAGCCGTGTCAAGGGCTATCTCTTGTAAGAACCATGTCCGCGTGACCTCTGTGACAGGCCAGGCCACTGAGCGATTGGCTAGTTGTTCGTACTTGGTTTGGCATATACAATGTATCGATGGAAAGTTGTATTATAAACATTATTTTTATCGTTTGGGTTGTTTAGACTAGTGATATCTGTGTTTTTTATACATACAATGTAGACATCAAGTAATCAAGAGCCGGATGGTGTGGATAGGGCCGCTGCTTCCTGAGCGGGAGGTCGTGGTTTGAATCCCACCACGTACCAATGTGTTTTTCGGTTTTCGAATTTCATATACCTACTTGCGTTTATTCGGCGCTTTTTCCGTGCTTCGGAAGGCACGTTTAGCCGTTGGTCCCGGATTATATCGTTTAATACCGTAGATATTAGTCGTTAAGCCTTGTCAGAGGCTAGTGTTAAGTAGGTATTGGCGGCTTGAAAACTATGACCTAATCTAGGATTGGGTCTGGTTTCCCTTCTGGGTTGCGGAGGTCAGATGGCAGTCGCTCTGTGTAAAAACCAGTACCCTCGTTCAATCACCTACATTAGGTAGCCGACCCCGTGAGATACGAGATAATGCTAGGGAGATGATGAATGTAGACATCAAGTAGACTTATACAAACTCAAGCATACGGCCCGCACTTTGGGCACGCCTGATGGTAATCTGGTGTCGACTCTAAAATAAATTTCTGCTGTCTACTTACTATTGTATTGATAGAATTTCAACCCTGCAATAAGCCCAGCGCGTATCAGTTCACGTGAATCAAAAGAGGGCAACATTAGTCCACTTTAGCACAGTTCCTTAGTTGATAGTACTATCAATGTTTACACTTAGTGTTTAATGCCCTCATTACGTCCGACTCGTCTTAAAGTTTACCAAATAATAATACCTAAGTTGGCACCAAATTGTTTTATCTCATATTTACTTTAAATGGCTACTCTCAAACTAATATCCATGAAGGTCTATGGTATAAGTAGCAATTTGAACATTTATCACGGTTACAAGTTAACAGTGAATGTTCAATATAATCGAGTTTATATCAAAAAGTATAATTAAATTGGTTGGGCGCCAATAGGAATCTTTGGCCTGATGAGCCACCAAAGTAATACTTGATTGAGGTATTTTGTTTCACTCTGGCTAAGGCCTTAAAGTGCGTATTTACCTCGGGTTCCAGAGTTCGCCTAAGTACCTAATTATAAGTACTTATCTAATCACTACTAGGTACTCATATTCGGAAATTAGCCATAATTATTCATAAAATCCATCAAGTATTTGAATAGGTTTGTGGTTATTTCTTTTCGTATCGTAGATTTCACGCTGTTAATTAACTAACCATAATGGATCGATCTTTTCGATAGATTTTATGCACGTGTGAAGTTTTGGAGACATAAATTATAATAATATACTTAAATGGTATATTTTATTTATCCTTCCATGCTGGACAGGAAGCGATAGAAAAACACAGAATGTGCCAACTGCATCTCCTCCCGGGCATGCTGTTAAAATCAGCTAAGGGATTCGAGGGTTACAGTATACTGTGATTTAGGCGATGGGCTGACAACCTGTCACTACAGCAATTATACGATCTATTGTATATTTATGAAATAAAAATAACCCTCAAAACTGTCCGACGGGACGGAACGACCTTTGTTTAGGTCGTTGACGTTCTTACTACCCCATTAGGGATAGAGGCGTGATTTATGTATGTATATTTTACTGCAGTTATAATAAATACCTATTTCATTTTTGAAGAAAAATCAGATGAACTTTATTACTGTGCAGGTATGGAATAAATAAATAATGATTTTAATAGCTGTCATATAAAGTTAGACCAATCGTTTTTATAGATTTCTAGGTTATGCTAAATAATTTATCAATGGATCGTAAAAAAATACATAAATACCCCTTTGAGGTTTACCACTACTACTTTTTAATTTAAATGCATTAAGGTACTACGTGGTTGTGCAAGAATTAAATGTGTACATAATGATGTAAATAAGTAGGTAAATAAGTCAGTTTATATACCGATCAATTGAATAGAAATCAAATAGATAGTGTACCACCTACCTACGTTGGAATTTTATACTTTTTTATCTAATTAAGTGACTATTTAAAAAATTTTAGCTCGAAAAAAAAAATTGCCTTTTCCATACAAAGATCTTTCCGCGATTTTCAGTTTTGTATCGACAAGGCAATTTTTTTTTCGATCTAAAATTTTTTAAAAGACGTGAAGAGGTAGCAAAAGACCCCTTTAATCGTCCCTTTCAATTTGGCAAATGATGCACCAAACACCCTGTATTTTACTCACGACGACTGCTGCTGCCGCTCGGCCATACTTGTAGTTCTGCGTACGGACACGCGCCCTTGTGTGCGTAACTACAGGTTAACTATGCTAAACTCACGCACACTGAGGCAATGTGCGTTTAGACACATTTGCACACACATGTAAGTATTGCAAACCGGCAGTCGTGAGATAAAACAAATAACCTTTACTATAGCATAAAGTCATGTCCCGACCTCCCCATTACCTGCACCGCAGAAGACCTACTCGTGAGGCTAACCTACGGGCAGTTAGCGTCGCCAACTATTGGAGTTGGCGGTCGACCGTGTGACTTTTGCCATTGATACAAAAATAAGAAGAAGTACAAAGTCGTAAATTACCATAAATAACAATTAATGATCAATATATTTATATGTATCTTTAATTAGGTATCCTAACCGAAATTTTTATAGATTGATTGACAGGAACTGTGGGTTTAAGTACCTGTCTCATATCACATCATGTGATGCGAAAAAATACGTAGAGTACCTATTGTGAACTTCACCATAACGAATTTCTACTCTCATTCATATTGGTACGACAGCTCGTTGGATGCCCTAACCGAGGCCGTGGGTTCATGCCAAATGCGACACAGATATTTGCGAAGACCATTTTCAGGTTTGTGATGAGTCAGGATCTTTTCTATACCTACCTATAGGTACAGGGTGTAAGGGACAACTTCCCGCAAACTAAAAGGGGTGTTGATCAGTCAACACGACTGAAAAGCTTTTCAAGAAAGAAAAAAAATGCTTTCCTCAAAGGTATTGGTGGCGATTGTGTTGTAGGCACAACTTATTTTAGTTTGATCTGTCACTTTCTAAAATTTTGATAAAATATAGACAGAAATAATCCTGTCAAAGTCATGTTACACGCCTTAAAAAGATGGCATGCTCGATGGTGTTGTCTGATTTTAAGCGTTATAATTTATTTTTTATTTTATTTTAGTTTATTCTGGCAACAGACAGTCATGTACAAAAATATAACAATTTTACAAAAAATAAGTACAAAAACCTATAGACCTTGAGTGCCAACAATTACAATATGTAATATGTCACTTTGACAGAATTATAATTAGCTGTTGTATTTCTGTCTCTTTTTCATCAAAATTTTAGAAAGTGACCCAAACTAAAATAAGACTTATTATCTGATCATTGCTTGGTAATTTTGTATAACGAGAGGAAAATTTTATTAATTGACTTGAAAATAATAGGACGTAAGTGTAGGTAGGTTTAAGTATATAAAATGAAAAGACGAAATACAATAAAAACTTATATTTATTGAGATTATTTTCGCGTACGTAATAGCTTTTCTATTATGATATAACAATAAAAATAAATATAATATCTACAATAGAGTGTTAACATCGAGTGATTTCCCTTTCTTTTGGCTTATCATCAGGGCTGCCGGCAGCATTTTCCTTTCTTCTTAAGAGAAACAGTACTCTGTGGACAAAATATAAAAACAATTTAATAAATAGTATAGAAAGGTATTGAATAAAGTTTTCTTTTTATACTTGAACTAGCTTTCTATCAGCGGTGTCAGAGTGTCACCCGTCGCCCGTAGGTACGAAATCCCATACAAACGTAGTTTCGTTCTCATTTTTAAACGGTAAGATTGAACTTCACCAAACTTCGCACACATAATCAGGTCCAACTTATCTATGCTTATAATTAGATGTCGTTGGAAAATATCAACCACGAATAAAATAATGGCGGAATGCCGATTTTGCATGAAAATGAATGACCTGATGAATGAAAAATATGAAAATTGCTAATACATGTAGTCAATATTTTTACATAATATATGATGAGGATGTTTTTTTAGTCTTGACACCAAATTAGAAAATCCACCTTCAATATTCACGGATTTTCATACAAACTTCCAACCCCTATTTAACCCCATTGGGGGTGGAATTTCAAAAAATCCTTTCTTAGCTAAATTTCAGCCCGATCCGTCCAGTAGTTTAAGATGTGCGTTGTTGATCAGTCAGTCACCTTTGCCTTTTATATATTTTTTCTTGTTTGATCCTACACTTACGACACTTTATTTTATGTAAATAAGTTTTATCAAATTGCTGCTAAATATACGTGATAATGTCATACGTGCGCTGACTCATACATGACATGTAATCCGTTTATTTGAATAATTCTTATTTCATGCTATTTTCGTAAACATAATAATATCATGCACTTTTCCTTTAATACCGTGACAAATATATTAGAATATCTATTACATTATTTGCAACAAGAACTTGGTAACGCAATATTAGAAACCCCATACTTTCCAGAGAAGGTGCAAAAAACAGAGGTCATTATGGTACACACCACTTGTTATTATGGTGCACATTCTTACTCGTTTGGACACAAATAGAAAATCTGTTCAAGGTGGTTTATATTGGATGTAGATTTCTAATCTTTAATGATAATAGTAAGGGCGGTCGACAAGGTCAATTTTTTGCGCTGTTTCGAAATGTTGCGGCTAATACTTAATAAAGTTTATGCAACATGGATTCATGCGCTTTTTCTGCTAATAGCTACAAATCTATTAGAAGGGTATAATATAAAAATGTAGGTAATATAATAGTCTGGGTTGTTTAGGGCAAAACTGATATTGAAAGTGTTAAAAAACCTGTTGCCTCGTAATGCAGTCTGTTTTTCACTGTGGTCACGTATAATACTTTTAGATGACCTTTGCAAATTATTATGCAATGAATTTGTGTGTATAGCATGTTTTATACCATGATGTAACGTGTTCTTTGATTTGTTTTTATTTACCTACCTAGGATTTAATAGTTGTTCAACTTCTACCCTAGTCGCCGACGCTTCATAAGGAGCTTTAGCGTCGCGATTATGAGGTAGAAAACCCCAGTGAAGTAGGCGAGCGTGTAGAACTGTCGTGCTTACAGCTTTAAGTATTTTCTTATGGCACTTACATTAATATTCCTATAGCTGGCACGGCGAGCGCCGCACTTATGATGTTGAAAGCACCAGTCAATGAGGCAAGCGTGAAGAATATTCGTCCTTACAGATTTAAGTGTTTTCTTATGGCACTTACATTAATATTCCTATAGCTGGCACGGCGAGCACCGCACTTATGAAGTTGAAAGCACCAATGAATGAGGCAAGCGTATAGAATATTCGTCCTTACAGCTTTAAGTGTTTTCTTATGGCACTTACATTAATATTCCTATAGCTGGCACGGCAAGCGCCGCACTTATGAGGTAGAAAGCCCCAGTGAATGAGGTAAGCGTGAGGCTGTATACTTTGCTGTACAGCGGGGAGTATATCACCGGCACCAATGCTTCTGATATGCTGATTAGAGAGCTCGTTTTACCTGCAAACAATATTTTAAAATAAAAATTAAGTTTATAAAAAAAAATGACACGCAATGGGTTTTGTATTTTCATTTGTAGTGATCGGCAGCGTGAGATTATCCCAATAAAAGTATCTTCAACATATAATACTATCTTCAACTTCAATTATTTTCTGTGATACCCATTAATTTTTTAAGGGTCATTTCTGATGGGGACAACGTTGCCAGGGTAGATCTCGAATGTGATGGCGGGCTGACCCTATTGTAAGGATTGTCGGGAGATTATATAGAAACGCAAGAGAAATAAGTTATATAAGTATAGTTGACGAAATACAGGGTGTAAAAAATATGTATACAACACAATACACACATTAAAATAAGTAAATAAAAATATTTTGTTTATAAATAACAATATAACAGTGAGAAATTTTAAATTCTCCACGGGCAGGATTTGGACCTGCGACCGGACCTTCGGAATCTTGAACATAGCCATATTATATATTTATATATTCTGTGCTACCTTTTCGGTAGTGATGGATCGGCATTCCGAAGGTCGCAAGTTCAAATCCTGCAGTGGCGAATTTTTAATTACTCATTTTTCATATACGTGTATAAAATAGCCTGTAAGTGCGAAAATCCTCAAAAATATGTTATTATCAAGATCACGGTTCGGATCACCTTTGAGACAAATCATAAAATAACTGAAACGAATCAATTTGTCATAGGTATAATGGTTTTACAAACATTATCAGTACAGTACCTATAGCAGTAAATTTAGTATGTAAATACATAGTATCATTTCTCGGTACCTGAATAAGACCCATACCTAAATACAGACATAGGTACCTAATAGATTTTGCAATGGAGAAATAATTCAGTTAATTGCTTTTCATTAAATGAATATACATTTATTTTGATTGAGATACTAGTTTTACCTACTGGTTTGTTACAAGTGTTATTTTATTACTTATTTGTAATTGTAATCTAGAAATAACCCACTACGGCGCAAAATATATACCTACCTAAGTAGGTATAATATCTACCTAATTTTAAAGATGCTAGACAGGTTTTTCGCAAATTAAAATACCTGGTTTTACAAAATTAGAATGCAGGCAGGTAGGTGTCCCAATATAAAACAAATATTTAAAATCTATACAACATTTTTGAACTTGAGATCACTCTTGAAAGTCAAATACCTGCCATGTAACTTATTTGAGTGTCCACAATAGTAAAGTTGATAACAGTAGGTATTATAAATATATAGCAAACAGTTTGTTGACTACACTGAGATGAAAACTATCCCTTATCTATGGTGAACTAGGGTTGCCAAACCTACTATATAATATAGTATCCTACTATTTTAAGGGATAAAATACTATATTTCTAAAAAAGAATATAGTAGGCGAAACTACTATATTTTGCGCGAGAAAAAAACATTCATCTGTCATGTCATGTGAACTGTCAATAGCAATAATCTTTCATTTGCCTGCTTGTTTTGCGCTTTGTGATTTTATACTTTTTCAGTTTTTGGTTTGTGTGTTGTTCTTTAAAATTAAAATGGACAGTGACAGTAATTCAGGAGGTGAAGGTGAATGCAAAACACCAAAGTGGCTCCAAAAATATAAAACAGAGGTTTAAAAAATATATATAAATTTAAGTATTAAAGCGCAGAGTAGCAAAAAATATTCATCTAAAAATACATGTTTTAATTTAAACACATACTATTTTCTTTTTAAATTTTTTGCCATCTACTATATTTTTTAAGTTAATAACTTCAAAAATACTATATTTGATAGAAAAAAAGTTGGTAACCCTATGGTGAACTGAGGCAATGCGCCTACGCTGAGGCAGTAGGTACCTCCTGGCTCAAGGAAACTGTCAGATTCTTGTAAACAATAAGGCGAAAAGGGCTCCACTTTATCTGGAAAACACCTTTTAATCGCTATCATTTAAAAATAATTAAACATACCTACTTAAACCCACATTATATAAATAAATGTATAAGTACCTACCTATAATAAATACCTAAATAATAAATAATAATGAGATTTGATTCTTTCTTTCGGCTCAATCATATTCCACATTATTTCGTATCGCGTAATATTTATTTCATTTTTATTAATTTGTTATTATTGCACAGTTAAGGTTATTCATAAGTCAAAGTAAAATTTCAAATAACTAACAATCCAGTCCAATTTATCCTATTACATGAACGAGAAAAACCAAGTAAGTGCGAAATGTAACAGAAATATGACGCAAACATACACGCAAACTAGTGTTACTAATAAAAAGACCTACATTATAAAGATCTTTTAACATAGAAACTACGGTCATTGGTCACTTCGTAAATCCGGTTTGGGTACCATATTTTTGTGGTGTTTAGCAGTTTTTGATAAGTTTACCAATGTTGTTTATTTTTTCTTTTACATGGCCGAACATTCTGGTAATCTTATTTATAAATAATCCATTTGTAGGTAACGTAGGTACGTCATAAACCCCGGTGAATAATTTTGTCCTGCGCAAAATGTTTCAGCAACAAATTTTATGTGTGTTGCAGTTCCTTCAAATTTAAATCATTGGCAAACAGAAAGGCACTTACTAGAGCAAAAAGAATAAAAATAAGTATTATATAAAAGTAGACAACCATCTATATCGTTGTAAATCGTAATGGAAACACAAACTTACCGATTTCGTCCGAGTGGACAAGTTTGGTGGCGATGGACCGGAGTGACGTGGCCCCAGCCGAACTAAACATGTCCAGCAGTGGGCCCAGGAAGTAGATGATCCGATTCGGCGCCATTGCATACGCCATGCTAGCTGCGATTCGGCTCAGACAGGCTATCACGCCTATCACAGCGTCGTCCAACTCCCATCTTTTGCTGAACAAATATATGGTTATGAAGGAACCTGGACAGAAAATATTAAGGATTTACAACGGATCTATTGGTACTGCGATTACTCTAATCTAAGGCTCGTATTTATAAAGCGATCTCAAGATTGAGAGCAATATTAAGTATGGATTTGACAGGTCGTTTTGTACTGAAATGACATTTCTGATATGAACTGAAACTCGCTGTCACTCTTAAGAGCTGATTATAAATACGGGCCTAAGAATTAGATTCCGATTTCAACGGAATAAAGAGATCTTTTACTAAGCTATGGTATTTTTCCGCGGTTGAAAGTAGCCTATTAGAGAATATAAAAAAAAAATAGGTAGGCACTAGTTTTTGAGTTTTATTTAATCATTACAAACAAGTAAACAAACATACTCTTAAATATCATGTAAATATTTCTATACAGTTAGTTTTATCTTAAGAACATCTGTCCTAATCAAATATAGCAACACTGAAGTGTGCTTGCGAAATGTCGTGAAAATCTTAGGCCCGTATTTATAATCAGCTCTTAAGAGTGACAGCGAGTTTGAGTTCATATCAGAAATGTCATTTCAGTACAAAACGACCTGTCAAATCCATACTTTTTATTGCTCTCAATCTTGAGATCGCTTTATAAATACGAGCCTTACCAACACATCTTTCGTTACGGTAGGTGTGTCTAAGATAACGTAGTTTTATAATGTTTGCCAAAATTGCATTAGACTGAAACAGTATTATTTTTAATTTGTAATAATTGGTAGCAATTCGTGGTTGCGAAATACGCGACTTAACTAATATAAGTCCATACCTGTCACTTTCTATCATTAGAGAACAGAACGGGATGGCAATAATTTTAGTTGAGATTTAGTTAAATCGGGATGGTTACGAATCGGGTCCATTATTCGGTTGATGTAGGTATGCAACAATATTTATTTAAGGCTTTATGATGACATGTGGTAGCAATGCTATTTTTGTACTAAAAGGAAACTTCTATCTGTATTCAAACAATGGAAAAGTTTGATATAATTTAAACAATAACTCGTCATGTCCTGTTAGTATTTTCCTCTGCGTATGAATGGTAGGATCCATTGTTTTATTTGATCTGCATAATATTTTACTTTCTTATCAGTATCAGTTAGTTTTTCAAATCCGAACGGGAAGAAAATATTTTTGGAATAAGTATAAAAAGCTAAAATATTTCCTGTTGAACAGATGATAAACACCTGTACATGAAATTATTTATTACACTCAAATCTTTTGAGCAAATAAAGTCGTGATTCATTTCTGCGTAATCGCATGACTAAAGGACAATGGGCAAAAATGTATGGAACTTGGTCCAAGACGCTACACTGATAAAGACTTGTAGGAAATGAAAGTAAATACTTGGCATATAATTCGGGACAAGTATTTTCAAAATTCGTCCCGAAGAAAATGACCATGTTAAAGTGACCATAAAAATAAAACCCGGGACGGATTGAGATAATACTTGTCACGAATCATATGCCAAGTATTTACTTTCATTTCCTGAAAGTTTTATCAGTGTAGCATCTTGGACCATTTTTTCCCATTTTTCCTTAGAAAATAGGTACGCTTAGTATATACCTAATCGTTCCTTCCAAAATAGGATAATATTGAAATTGTAAATTTTACACAGCAAGAAACTGCGAAGTGATGATAAAAAACTAAAAAAAAAACACAGTCGGGCACTGTTTACCGTGCCGAAGCTATAACTACTGAGCTAGTCACTCAAATTGATGGTTCACACTAAACACCAATGGGGCGGAAAA